>PVIU01008640.1:27126-82121 GCA_004026605.1 Ondatra zibethicus | reverse complement strand
GAGAAACAGAGATAAAGAAAGAGAGAGCCCAGGGTCCTAAAAAAAAGTAACTTAGGTTCTGGCCAGCATCAAAAAGAAAGACAGAAGATTAAATAAAAGAAACTGCAAGAAATTATATTTTTACATCAGGACACAGAAAGATGGGCTGATGCAACAGTACCTTACACTGGCTGATATTCAGGGAAGAATATATATATATATATATTACTCTATTAATAGGGTTAATTATTCCTTCTATCTCTTTACCATGATTTTAAAAACTTAGTTTTCAATCTGTTTCTTTGCTTTTCTTTTGTTGAGTTGTAAGTGTTCATTTTAAAGTAGGTATAACACACCCTTATCATGAAATAATTATTTTTCAAATGCTTGTCTTCATTATATGCTTTTATAATCTTGACAGTATTCTTGCACAGAGAATATATTTTTAAGCCTTATTATTAGTTTTTATTTGTTTAGTTTTTTTTCAGTAGAATGCCTTTGGTGACATATCTAAAAATTCACAATCTCAAACACGATCTTCTATATCCCTTCTGTTATCTTCTAAGAGTTTAATAAGTTCCTTTAGCTCACAAGTAGGTCAGTGCAATGGGTCAAATGTGTGTGTTTCATTCCACATGGATGTTCAATTTTTTGAAGTAATTTGCTCTTTTCCACCCAGTTTTAGAACAAGTAAACATATTTTCAAAAGGAAACATAGGCAGCAACTTGAACTTCTGCACAGGTTCTTAGAGGAAAGTGAAAATGCTTTTCTATCTACAAGAAAAATAACCTGACATTCAGGACAGTAGCAACTATTTCATTTGTTAAGAACAGTTTGAATACAAAAGGGGAATACTCAGAAGCAGAAACGGTATAAAGAAAAGAGATCACAGATGGGTGCTTGTAGACCACACTGTTAATGGTAATATGAACTGGCCACTGTCTGATCTTTTTGTTCTCTGATTTAGCGTGTGTGCGTGTGTGTGTGTGTGTGTGTGTGTGTGTGTGTGTACGTCTTGGTGTGCACATATGCATGTGCGTGTGAGCCTATGCATGTGCATGTACATGTATGTGTGTGATGTTGCATGGATGCACTTCCGTGGCAACCTCAGACGCTGTCTACCTTAGCTTTTGGAGCAGTCACTCAGCAGTCTAGAGTTTGTCCAGTAGGTTAGACTAGCTAGTGATCCTTAGAAATCTTTCTGTCCAGTTGTAGAAGTGCAAAGGGATGGCACTATAGTCAGAGAGTTTAAGGTAGATTATTAGAATTAAAGTGATGTGCTCATGATTACAGGGCAATCACTTCACTAACAGCTTCCTCTCAAGCCATGGCCACTATGCTTTTAATAAATCCTTTGTAAACTCAAATTATCTGGAACATCTTCATTAAAGCAAACCATTGTGGCAACTGCCATAGAAAACACTTTGGTAGTGACCTGGTCATTTCATTCCTTGGGACTCTAATACTTATATTCAATGGGTGGAGGATCTCAGCCACAATCCCTTCCAGGAAAAACTTAAGATATGAAGATTCAAAATGTACACTATACACAATGCAAAATTAGAAATATGTTTCAAATAAACAAAACATATATGTAGCTTAAAACAGTGCTGTGGAGTAGAGAAAATCTTTAGTTAATTTCTAATTTCTTAGGTGTAAACAGTGAGGTGAGAATTCTTGTGGAAACCCTAACTGAAAGAGTACCCTTAAGACAAACTCCTAAGAAAAGGGAAGCAGCTGAGAGCTGGAGATGTTGATGTGGTGTGTGGTATCTATTGGAATCTCATCATCCCACTTCCACCGCAAGTTTGAAGTCACAAACGTCCCTATAGCTTCTATTTACTTAATGCATGGGGCTAGTGCTGTACAGGGTTGCTCAGCTACCAGGAACCAGCTGCATGAGAAAACGATGCACACTCAGACATGCACTTCTCACGAGTGGCTTCCAAGCAATTCTCTACAGACAAAACAATCATGAGGTACAGAGTCCAGAGGGTGCACAGTGCAACAGGCCAGGGCGCATCCACCCTTTAGGTAACCCTGGATCACCAACAGCTCCTACAGCATCAGTCGCTTCTGTTGTGGAACTTATTTCATTTGGATGTTACTTCTCCACATTTCTGCTTGGTTACAACTCAGGCAGGAATTTATAAAAGAAAGCTTGCAGGGAGCAATCCCTGTAGTCTTTCCACATACCTAGAAGCCCAGCATTACTTTACTTTTCTCCCTTCTTTGTAATGAGACCCCTCCCACTCTAAGTTTACATTTTTACACATTTAATGGCTTTTAAGACAGAATACCAGGCTTTCACACAGAGCAGCCTAATGCACTAGGAAGCAGGCCCACCCTGGAGACAGTTGCGGCACATGCTCAATAATGGTTAGAAATGCCCTAGCAGGTCACTTGTGTGCTAAACATCTCCTCCTTCCTGCCATCACTGCGTGGTGATCGTTACTTAAAATATTCTAAATACTTTTGCTGTCTGCTGGCTTTCTAGCTCAATGTTCCTATGAAAGCTTGGCTTTCAGTAATACTCTGACATATGCTTTGTTAGATAGAATTCCCATATGAAGCAGAGCAAGTGGAGACGTATTTCCTCATCTTCACACCCACTTAATGAACCCCATTAATTTACAAAAAAAATATATATCAAAAGATACAATGCTGTCTGCGAGTATTGTCCCAACCTTGGTAAGTCAGATATATATTTTAACATCAACTATGCTACATTTTCAAGGCAGTGACTTCTGGATGGTTTTCTCTACTGATGTGGGATTTCCCTCTGTATGCTGTGAATATGCTTTATTACCATTGGTTAAGAAAGAAGTGACTTTGGGTCTGTTGCAGTGCAGAATAGAACAAGGCAGAACTTCCAAGCAGAGACAGAGGAGAAAAGAAGGCAGAGTCAGAGAGATGCCAGGAGTTGCCAAAGGAGACAGACACCAGAGCCTCCTGGTAAAATACAAAATTATGAAAATGGGTTAATTTAAGATAGAAGAGCTAACTAGAAATATACCTGAGATACTGGCCAAACAGTATTGTAATTAATATAGCATCTGTGTGATTATTTGGGTCTGGGCAGCTGGGTAATGAATGAGCAGTCTCCGTCTACACTCTATACGGACTCTCACTGTAACAGGAGATGCAGTTCAGTTGGTAGAGCACTAACATAGCACTGGGAATGGTGGCACACAGCTGTGATCAAGGACTTAGGAGGCAGAGGGAGAAGAAGTTGTTCATGGTGATTTTCAGTTACACAGCAAGTTCAGTGGCAGTCTGAACTACATGAGACCATACCCACCCCACCAAAGCCAAACCAAAACACCCCCACAACAGCAATAACAGAAACAACAGCAGCAGCAACAATAATACAAGGTACCTGGGGCTCCTTCTCCTTTTCCTTACTTGAGATAGTTAATACGAAATGTAATAGGTAGCTATGGATGCTATTGGAAAAGCCATATGAGTTTGCCTAAAGAATTTGCACAAAATATTAGAAGTGCAAACTAGATATTGGTGCCTATATGATGGAGAGAGAAAGACAGAGAGAGAGAACAAATTTTTTAAAAAGTGAATCAAACAATCCCTTTACCTTACCTTACCACTGTATTGCTTGTGCAGTGGACCTCTGAACGTGGTAGTTACAGTAGCAAAGAAGGAACCTTTGGTCGGTAAGTCCCGGGATAAGTCTTAATAAACGATTCTATGTCATCAACTCTGCTTTAGATCCTGCCGCTTTTGAACGTCCAACTTTGTCCATATGAGACCCATACTGTGCTTCTGACAGCAATTCTCTTTCCAGTGGAAACAAGAAGCCATCTGGTGGAAAAGTGATTACACTAAACAGCTTCTTCATGTCTTCCCCAACCATGGTAGCACATAGTCCCCACATTCTCTTTTTCATCCCAAGCAGAGGAATCACAGAGCATTTGATCTCTTGAACTGAGCTTGATTGCTTGGCAGTGGTGGTTAAGAGACTTGTGACATCTAGAACTTGGTCAGGCCAAATGGAGAAGAGATACAACAGAGTGCACTCAATCATTCTCTTAGAAATATCAGAGGCAGAAATGCTCACTCATATCAGTACAAGAAATTCTGGACACTTTTGTTTTTGTTTCAACTTGATTGATGACATGAATCTATATAGATGTTGAAACCTTTCCTGGGGAATACCACACAACTGACTTAATAAAAGATTATATTATGTAGCCGTTAATCTTGATTGTCAACTTAGTGGGGGCTGGAATCAACAGGAATATCTCTCTGGGTGGATCTGTGAGGTCATCTTCAACCCAGAATAGCTGAAAGGAACACACCCTTCTTTAGAGTGTACAGGGCCTTCTGGTGTTGGCTCAGACATAAAGAGGCATGAGAGTAAATCAGTACTGCAAGTGTGACTGCCTTCATTTCTTACTGGTGAATGAATCAATCCTGTTATTGATGTTGTTGCTGCATACTTTTCTGACATTAGACTCCAGCTTTTTCATGCTCCAACATGAACAGAAGGACTGCAGCTCTTCAGGAATCTTCTAGGCCTTTGACACCACACTGGAACTTCTGATGGATCCAACCTTGCGGACCGAGCAACTTCTGGGTTCTCCGTTTCCCAAGTTTGCAAAAGTCTACTGTTGGACTACGCAGTTCCTGTAGGTTCTAAGTCCTTCTAGTAAACCCATTTCACTCACACACACACACACACACAATTGATTCTGTTCTGGAGAACTGTGTCTTTCTCTTGATTTTGCAGATGGGGAAACCATTTGGGAGGAGGTGACAGTGTACCAGATGTCCCTGTTCTGACACCAAGCAGAAGGCTGTAAAAATAAGAGGAGGAGTTTGAGAACCATTAATGAGGGCCAAGCTAGAATTTGATGATTAATTCATATGTAAAATAGATTAAAGATTTATTTTTTGAAAGTCCAGAGAGCTTGGGTATTATTTGGTCTCCTGGGACAACAGGATAATTCCTTGCTTGACACATTGAAAGGAAAATGCAGATGGTTCTCACACCTGGTATTTAAAAGATCATTCTTTTGTAATTGCCATGCAATGGATATTCCTAAGTAATATTCTTGATAATTGCTGGAGTATTGTTGCATTGGTTTTGAAATGGTGTTTCTTAGTTTCAGATATACTGAGCTACAGATTCAGCCACTTTCATTTTTTCATCCCCTTCTGGAAGTTAATAATGCTCCTGAGAAAGCAATTAAACTGAAAAAATAAAGCTTCATTTTGAAGAATAAGCAGCTTGCAACCTGGTTTAACGCTGAGACGGCACTAATAACACAGCACTTATGATCTGAGGGAGAAAATGAAAAGTCTTTATTATTTCCCGAAATGACGGGACAACCAGGGCCTAAAAACACACTATCATCATTTATTGCATTAGATAACGTGCATTTGGGTAAATGAAATGCTTGCTGCTGAGTGTTATGTCCTCCCCTTTTGTGATCTAGCTAAGTAGTTAATTCGATCCCTGATAGAAAGAGTGCTAAAGTCACGTCTGGAACTCAGAAGCTCAGTGGGAAGGTGAGAGGAAAAGAGAACAGAGCAGAGTCATCAAGGCGTCCTCTGCTCAGAGATGTGCGATGGGGCATGGACACTCATTTGATTCAATACAAAGAAGACAATCTTTCGTTTCAAGAAAAGCTACTGTAAGAAAATCATTTTTCTTAATCCCAGCATTCTTTTGACAAAACTGAAAAGCAGTCTGAAAAGCAAGTCATTTCCATAGGACTGGAAATTGCTTTCTATCTGAGGTTCTTAATCCTTGTTTAGCCTGGAGGAACGGAATCTACTCTCAGCGTTGACATACTGGGTGTCTCTCGAAGACACTCTTTGCCCCACTAATGAGCACATCTTTGAGCATTTTGGCCTTTGGATTGGAAGCTAACGTCCTTGAGAGAAAGTTCCATATTTAAAGCAAAAAATATTCTAACCAAATGATTATCATCAATAAAATGCTTCAAAGTGCCAGGTGTTAGTGGCTTTGGGTGGTAAGAAGAGGTCATCACTCTGCTTCTGACACGGTAGGTGTTTGGATTGTATCCCCTGAACAAAGGAGCACTCTTGTCCCTAAATACTGCAGAGACATTCATTCCATCTGACACTCTACTGAGTCTAGATTTAAAAAAAAAAAAAAAGGAGGAAACATTTATTTTCTTTCTAGAAGAAGACCTTTACCAGATAGGAAAGATCAATCCTTTATTTTGCCTATGATTCAGTTCCCATATCAACTACAAAAAATTTACTCTTCTTTCTTAATCCTTGTTCTAATTTGTGTGTTTTTCAAAAGTCTTCTTCTCTTTTCATAAAGAGTTTTAGAAATATGCACTATTTTTTTAACCCAAAATAATTTAGATTTCCTTGAAGAACAAGTTTTACTTTGGGTTTAGTTTTTCTTGTAAAGCATGTGTGCTCTTGACTTTTGAGTTTCTGAGAACCTTTAATTAATATATCCTTACTCTTAAAATTATTTCTTTTACTTTTGAGAGTATAATATAATTAAATCATTTCCCCTTCCCTTTCCTCCTTCCAAACTCTCCTGGCTCTCTTCTAAGTTCATGGTCTCTTTTTTCATTAATTGTTGCCACATGCAATATAAACATTGCATATACATATATATTCCTCATGTAGCCTTTTCAGTCTGTATAATGTTCCTTGTGTGCAGCTTTTCAGGGCTGGCCATTTGGGCTTGGACAACCAGCTGGTATATTCTTCCTAGTCTCAGCATTCCTAGGTTAGATGTATTTTTATTGTAAGGAACATTTCACCTCTTTTTTAAGGCCGCATTTTAACATTCTACAAAGAAATGGAAAGGAATGAAAGACTGAACATGGGGATAACTGAATAAGCTAAGGAGAAGGAAACTTTCAGTGCTTAATGATCAAGAAATGGACTGAAGCCCACACAGTCCAGTGTACCTTCTGCCTTCTAGTCAGCCTAAGGTAGTTCACATTCTTTAAATCAGCACTTCTCAACCTTCCTAGTGCCAAGACCCTTTAATACAATTCCTCATGTTGTGGTGACTCCCAACCATATAACTATTTTCATTGCTACTTCATAAATAGCAGCTTATGAACTTACGAAGTTATGCATAACTGCAATTGTGCTACTGTTAAGAATTGTAATGCATATGTTTGTGTTTACTGGTGGTCTTAGGTGACTCCTGCAATAGTGTCCTTTGACCTTCAAGAGGGCGGGAACGCACAGAGTAGGAACCACTGCTTTAAATTCTATTGATACGGACCAGAACCTATTTTTAAAAAGAGCACACATGAATTTGGAGAAGGGATTCTTCTGATTTAGTAGAGGTAGGAAATTATTGTGGAGAATTATATAGAAAAATAATGTTTATAATTTTATGTATTTAGGTAAAATATCTATACATGGATAAGCAATGGACAATTATTCCACTATTTTACTATCATTAAATATAAAAAACTTCACAAACGTCTGCCAGTAGAGTGTGACTGGACAAGTTCTCGTTGTATCTATAAATAGTTTAGATCTGAGAAACCTCCCAAAGTCCATGCATTAAAGGCTTGGTCCCCAGATTATAGCTGTATTGGGAGGCAGTTAGGTAAGAGACATTGCTCCGTTGCGAATCCCCACTGCAATCTGTGATATGATGACTTTTCATTCTACAAGCCAAGAGGCAAACTGGCCATGGACTGAAGCCTCAGGGAGCAGGTTTCCTGCTTTCCCTTTCTGGCTGATTATCTCTGATACTTTGCCACAGTATGGAAGCCTAATGGGTGCAATCCACACAACGGCATTTTACACACAATACATCATCTGTGTGATAGCTGAATGAAAAGGCTTTTGGAATATGTATGAATGAATAATCATAAAGAAAACAGCTACTTCACATCTGAGAGCAAAAATTTCTGCAAATGATTTTAATTGTTCTAAGGGCATTTATTTCCAAAGTTAATGGCCTTTGTACAAGAAGAAGAAGAAAAACAAACAAACAAGCAAAACCTTTTAGAAGTAGAAGGAGTAAACATTTCATGCCCCCGTGTCCTAGATGGTCATGATTAAAAAAAAAATCTCTTTAGTAGAGGCCAAATTCAGTCTCACAAATGCCCTTTAATTTTCATTATTGTTATCAGCACTCATTATTACACCCAGGAAGGCCACTGCTGTTTTGTTTTTTGTTTTTAATTTTTTTTCCCATTTCATTTTTTACAGCCTAGGTACCTGAATGTTGAAACCAGACAATAGGAATTACAATGACTGTAGGTAGTAATAGTTCTAATCATTCTCTAGAGGATGCTCAACACTATAGAATAAATTCCAGGGGGGGCTGCAATGTGAATTCTTCACACTAACCATTTAATGTGGGTAAGAAGACGCTGAAAAGATAGAGGTAAGCATCTGAGGTCGTTGGCTTGACTTCAGGGTTCATGCATCTATTTACCTCGGTCAAAGATCTATTAGAATCAAAGTGTTAGTGTTGTCACAGGGATATCTTGTGTATCTCACCTGTCACCTCATGCATATTAGTGGATGCTATTAGATAATGTGTCCTTTCTGCCTAGCACTTTACTAACTCCAAACTTCACTAAGGAAATCTAATGCATTGGAAACTCCCTGAATGCTATGAGGGGGACCTTAGCAAAGACTCCTAATGGAGGATACAGGAGCTTGAATCATCCATTTTCTATAAGCAGGCTAGGTTTCCAATGGTGGGACTGGGACGTCAACCCAGCCACAAATACTTCAATGTACAATTTGTCCTGCCCGCCAGATGTGCTGAGGTAATGGTGGCAAAGAACTGTGGGTGTGACCAACCAATGACTGGTTCTATTTGAAGCCCATACAGTGAGAGGAGTGCACACCTGACAATGCCAGAAGGGCCAGGAACCAGAGACTAGATAGCCCAGAGACTTAGGATAGAACCAAACATAAATGGAAAAAAAAAGGCAATGGAATGATTGCTAATGATACTGTTATGATATGTTAATGATAGACGGGTGCCTAACCCAATCATTATCAGAGAGACTTCATCCAGCAACTGGAGGGAGCAGATGCAGAGAAAGACCCACGACCAAACGTTAGGCAAGCTCAGGGAATCAGAAGAAAGAGGGGAAGGAAGGATTGTAGGAGTTAGGGAGGTCAAGTGTACCAGGAGAACACAGCCCTCAGAATCAATCAAACAGGGTTCATAGGGCCTTACAGAGACTGAAGTGACAAACACAGATCTGAGCTTGGTGCTCTTCACATATGTTATGTTTATGTAGCTTGTTGTCCTTGGGGGACTCCTAGCAGTGGGTGTGGGGTATCTCTGACTCTTTTATCTCCTCTCGGGACCCTTTTCCTCCTATTGGATTGCCTTGTCCAGCCTTGATATGAGGGTTTGTGTCTAGTCTTATTGTGACTTGCTATTCCTTGCTTAATTGATCTCTCTGGGAGGCCTGCTCTTTTCTGAAAGGAAAAGCAGTGGATCTGGGGGAACAGGAGGTAGGGAAAAAGGGACTGGGAGGAGCTGAGGGAGAAAAAAACCTGTGGTTGAAATGTAATGTAGGAGAGAATTCTTAAAAAGGCTTCACTAAGCAGTCTTTCTATTTTCTCCTTAAGTGGTTGTTTCTATTAGACGACTCTTTCACCAGTGAGAAGCCAGTGACTACCCTTCAGAAGCAGGATAGTTATCCAGATTCTAGCCCAAATATTCCACCTGAATCTTCTTTGATTAAATGAATGCTACTCTGAACGTTTCAACAAAGATTGAACAAAGTTCTTGTGAAGGGTTCTGTGATATGGGAACTGCAGCACGTATCCTCAGTTCACACACCTTGCTTTTTGTGGTAAACAAAATATGGTAGCAAGGGACTATGTCCTGTGTTGTAGCCATTTCCCAAACAATGGCTGCCTTGAGAAATTCGTTAAGGTTTCCAAAATTAAAAAAAAAAAAAACCAAAACCCAAACAAAGTAAAAACCCTGCACACCTTCATGGCCTAGGCCAGAAGCAGCAACAAAAGAGACCTAGAAATAGACCACTTCAAAATTAATAAAGGTTAAATACAGAGCATCTGAGGGTGCCCGCTCCTCTCCCAGCCAGGAACACACTGCATCGCCAGGGAAGTAATCCGCTGGACCTAAGGTGCTTGTTGGGTAAGAATTCCAATAGAACAGTCGGAAATTAATAGGTTTGGCTGTGCTCAAAAGGAAGGGAGGGGAGTTGCTCAGGAGGAAGTGCAACTTGCCGGTTTAGAAAAGGAGAATATTTGGATTTTTTTTCTTACTTTTCTCATCTAATCTGTAGCTGCTTTTCCGACACAGCAGACCTCTGACCTATGGCCAGCCCATGAGTGCTACCATTGTTCGTGTTGCATGCAGTCTGTCTCAGAATGCTCACTTCAAATTCCAGAGGAATCTTCAGTGGAAAAAGAGGAAAGCGTGGCTTGTAAGAAGAAGAAGATTGATTGAGGACATTTAATAGGTGGCAGGTAAGAAATAATCTACTGGTAGCTTAACCCAAAACCCCAATTATATATAATGTGCCTTAATGAGGAAATATGGAACAATTAAAAAGAAGCTGCCAACGATACTCTTTTGCCAAGACTAGTGACCTTTTGTGAATGCTTGGAGGATGATTGCTCTTATTGTTTTATCAAATCAAATGGAACACACTGTTTTAAATTGAGGTTTGCATTCAATCCCATCATTTGAATGCTTATTGCCTATTTGAAAATGTGTTCAGGAGCCTTACCCAATCACCTTATTTTTCCTTTATTTCCTTGGTTAGCTTTATAAATACAACTGGCTTAATATTGTTAGAAAATAAATATGCCTTTGAGAGTTTTATAACTGTGGTTTATTGAAACATAACACTTGTGCCTAGCAGGGGCCAAGTTTAAAATGTTAAGAATTTTGTTCAATTATTTTTCTTTTGAAAAATCAGCTTTTCTGATAAAGTATTTTATGATACTACTGAAAGGTAGAAACTGTTTTTAGAGATGATTCCTTTATTTTTTTTAAGAAAACTTAACAAAAATAACCAAGCAAAACAAACCCCAAATCAAGCATTGGACTTCTTGTACATAATTAATATAATGGCAATTAGTGTTAGGTTTAGGCCAAAATGGAAAAGATAAAAATTTGCTCTTTTGAGTCTTCTATGAACAAATAATGCTAAGGCTATATATATCATGTAATCACTCTTTCTATTTCGGTGGATGGTATAAATACAACTTAGGTTTCTGGGAGCACCATAGTGTGAGCAGGCATTTGGTCAGGTGTTCTGCCTTCTTTGGAAATATTAGAAAATACCACACAACAAAGAGATTTTGAAGTTGGCACATGGCTAAGGCTAGGC
This sequence comes from Ondatra zibethicus, assembly GCA_004026605.1. Taxonomy (NCBI): domain Eukaryota; kingdom Metazoa; phylum Chordata; class Mammalia; order Rodentia; family Cricetidae; genus Ondatra; species Ondatra zibethicus. The sequence goes on along the minus strand of PVIU01008640.1, from coordinate 70,820 downwards.
AATTTATAACCTGTCCAACAGGGAACAAACAGGTATTTTTATTTAACAAAATGTATTTCAACTACTCTAGAGATCATATTATTTGTTAGAGAGATAAAAGAAAATATCGTGGGTTGACTTACATTCCATATTATGCCTGTCTATATTTGCTACCTACATTGTATGGTTTAAATTGACATCTGTCTTCTTTGAAATGACTGATAAACTTGTCTTTTCTAGTCTTTCTCTTTGAAATTTATTTACAGATAGTAGAAGAGTATATGGGTGATACTTCTGAGTATATTATAAAATTATTTTGAGAGCTATGCTTATTATCACATGAGTGCTAAAGGCAGAAAAATTCAGTTCCTGAGATATGCCTGATAGATCTCCACAGTATTATCTACTGGAACATTATATCAGTGTTGCCTGTAGGTAGAAATGACATGCAGAGGGAATTCATTGCCATAATTCAGATATTGGGAGCCTGAGTACAGAGGCCTCTTTTGTGACACATCAGTGCAATAGGCTTCTGGGCTTTGTAACTGTGGAGGGTAGGGATGAGAAAAAAGTCACTAACCCCAAGTTTCCTTAAGGATCCAGTACTCACAGGGGTAGGATCAGTCCTGTGAACCCAAGGCTGCAGGATCTCTATGATCCTGCAACAGGATGTTCAGGGCCAGTTCCGGTGAGGACCCACCATGGATGGAGTAACAGAGACCAGGGACCTTAAACCAGACCAATGATTTTTGCGAAGAACGCCTGTATGTACAAATAAAGGGGTTTGCTGCCTTACTCACCATGTCAAACTGTAGCTTCCACAATTAAATTTTCCCCATCTCCCCAACCCTCTTTTTTTCTCTTAAATTTTATTTTTTCTTATTCTTGTTGGGGGAGGATAATTGGTCGGATCAGGAGGCATGATGTGAAAGACACAAAGAATAAATAAAAATCAAGTTAAAAAAGACTTCAATATTTTCAAATCCTAGTCTAGTATCATATTTTTTAAAAATGTTTCTATTATTCTTTTAGATTATTATACACTTACATTTTCCCTTCCTCTTTCTCCCTATAAGGCCTCCTATAACACCCTTCTTACTTTCCTTAAAATTCATGACCTCCTTTTTTAGTTGTTGTTACACACACAAACACACACACACACTCACACTTCTCAATACATGATTACAACCTTCTCAGTCAATATCATGTTACTTGTAAGCTGAGAACAGAATAGTTTTTCCCAGGGAAGAATGTACCAGTTGTTTATCAACTACTGTATTCTAAAGATTTAAAATTGTTGAGCCAGGCAGTGGTGGCACACACCTTTAATCCCAGCACTTGGGAGGCAGAGGCAGGCAGATCTCTGTAAGTTCAAGGCCAGCCTGGAACTCTACAAGAACTAGTTCCAGGACAGGCTCCAAAGCTACAGAGAAACCTTGTCTCCAAAAAAATTGTCCACACAAGTATCTTTATTTTATTTTTACTTTTTATTGTAGTTGTTATGAACATACTTGTTAACCTGAATACTTATATTTATAATTAGTGTATAAAATGGGAAAAATTGTTTTTACCTTATTTTGCATGACATCAATACAAAAAGAAATATTTCTCTATTCTACATGTCTCCTGTCAAGATTCCAAAAATTCATAACATAATTTAGTTGAGTCAATTTTTAAATATTGTATACCATTCCTTCTTGTAACTCATTTCTGTTGTGCATGCTCTCTGAAACACTAATCATCTGAAGACATTTCATCCCAAATGTATACCTACAAGGCACTATTTAAAATAACTTAATCTTAAAAGCTGATATTCCAATGTCATCATAAATCAATGCAAAAGGCCCTAATTGATATTAAACAAACCGATAAATATGCCAGCGTCACAGAAATGCAAATATATTATTAATTAATTCAGAGACAGCTCTTGACATTTAAAGGTGATTCGTCCTGATTCACCCAAGACATCAGCAATCAGGAAACTAATATGCAGTATAGAATAAATACAATTTAGAATAAAGTTTTTAAAATAAAATGTTAGGAAAAAATGTAGCCTGCAAACATTTTTTTAAAAAAATAATTCTTTATTGATTCTTTGGAAATTTCGCATTGCCTATAAACTATTATAAAGTAAGTAATGGAGCCAAATTGGTTATTACCCTGTAATGCTTCCCTGTGCTGAGTCTTTTTGCAATATTTCCAATTTTCAAGATGCATTGAGTTTCTATTAGGGGAAATAGCTCTTCATTATCATTCCTCACAGCCATCCATCATTAGCTCATCATCTGCGGTCCTTAGCCTACCTAGCAAGTCAAAACCTAGGCATGAAGACGGTTTCTCCCTCTTAGAATGACTGACAGCATTTCAACAAAGAGTCTTTCATTTTTATGAGCATATGTCCTTCTGCTGCAAGAGCAGTGTCCTGGACTCTTTCTCATCTCACCTGAAGGGCTGATCACATGCATAAGCGGTATAAATAAACACATTTTTAAAAATGGTGTCCCGTGTTTGTTTCATTCAGATACACCTGTTTCATGGTGAATATTTTTTAAATGTCACTTCTTTTATTATTTAATTATGTGTATTAATGTTTTCTTTTGGGGATGTGCATGAGTGTTTTCTTTGTGGATATGTACCTGTGAGTACAGTACTGGGAGACTCCTTAAGAGGGAGTTGGGTCTCCTGGAGCTATACTTACAGGCAACTGTGTGCTGGGACCAGAACTTGACTCCTATTCAAAAGCCATCTCTCCAACCGCAGAAGAAACCATTATTTGAATGGAATTCATTAATTATTTCAGGATCCCACAGAATAATTTTGCTCAGGATGTTCTTAAATATATCCTTTGGTTCTACAAACACTAAGGAGTTTGTTTCCCTCCACATGAATTAAAATAAATACATAAAGTCTGCTGTTCTGGCTGCTGCAGCAGGTGAACATGCAGAATGAACTCATTCAGGAGAACTGAGCATTTTTCTTGATACCTATTAATTTTGGCCCTATATCAAAATTCTTCACTCTTTATTAGACAGGAATTTGTTGATAAGCAACTTTAAAATGGACTAAGTAATTTGAACACATATATTTATAGAAAATAGCTAAAATAGTATGGAGTCTAATGAAGTCTACATCCATTTCCTCTACTACTAAATTATTCCTATTAAAATAATCATTGACCCAACATTGACGCCTCATTAGTGACTAAAGACCATGCTTGATTCAGATTTCTTTAGTTATTTTCATAATGCTCATTTTCTTTATTTAATAACCTTATCTATGTTTCCAAATTATACCTATATGCAAGGCTTCTTACAATCTTCTGATTCTGACATCTGCTCTAGTTGTTTTTGGTTTCGATAACCTTGGTATTTTTGTTAGCTATTTCATAGACTATCTTCTGCATAGACTTTCTCATGACTACACAGGAGTTATGGAATTTTAAGAGCAAAATTATAAATATAATGCATCACTCTCATTTATATTCCACTCATCAGTCAAATGTTATGTGAATGTCTAATTGTCATGGCATCATTGGCCGATGTTGACCATAATTCCTAACTGACATACCTTCTATTAGGTGGACTCACGGAAAACTAACTCATCTACCATTTCCACGTAATTATCATACTAGTTAGAAAGAAATCAGTAGTTACTCTCTACATTCTTAGGTGTGGGATACATCCACAAAATACTTGGAATTTATGTTAGTTATTTTTGCTTTGTTTTGAACAAAGTACCTGAAGAATAGCGTAAAAGGTGCAAGGGTATGCTTTAGCTTTTCATTTTAGAGCATTTTAGACCATTGGGGGATGAGGGAGCTCATTCATGGTGTCAGGAATAAATGGTAAATGCTCTCCAAATCTCATCAGGCCAGAAAGCAGAGAGTAAATGAGGATTCATGGATGGGTCAGTCCTTCAAAGGTTCAAAGGGTTGTCCTTCGAGACCTACGTCACTACCTCGATCTAACTTCCTAAATGTTTTATGATTCCCCAGTGATGTTATCAGCTGGAGAAGAAGCATTCAAACCACAAGTCAGTGTGTGTGTTTGTGCAGGGGGAGTCGTTTCAGGTGAAAATCTTAGTATAATTCATATAAGAAAAGCTCAGTCAGCAAAGTATTTACTCTATTAAGTATGAAGACAAAGTATTGATTTCCAAGTGCTCACATTAAAAACAAACAAACAAACAAACAAACAAAAGTGCTAGGCATGGTGGCCCTTGCACGCAATCCCAGAGTGAAAATACCCTGTACAATATTTAATTAGTAATTGATTCATGCCGTTATACATATGTCAAAACTTACATAGTTTACAACACAGAGAGTGTACTTTTATGTAAAACACAAATTTGACATAATAAGGATGTGTCCATCAAGGTTTATGAGTGTAGCAAATGTGCTCCTGTAGATAGGGATGTCAACCGTGGGGGAAACTTCATTCATAAAAGAAAGAGTATAGATTTGAGAGTAAGACAATGTAAGCATGAGCTCTGATTCCACGACTGACTAGCTGTCCTACTATGAACAATATTAATTTTCCCACTGTAGATATGGATCCAGTAATAATCTTTCTACTTGTTTCAGTAGAAACTGATGAAATTGGAAAAAGGAAATAATCCAAAATAATAGTTGAAAATTTATTTTTATTCTGAACCCCACATTCCCTCTTTCTTGTAACTAATGTAACATGATTTAAGAAACTAAATGCCTCTCAGAACCAAGTCAGCTTCCAGAGACTTCTGTACCTAAGCTCTGCACACTCCCATAACTTTTTCAACATGTTCCCTACTTGCTTGCACTAATAGATGTTTGAGGCCTGTCTTGTGTATTCTCATCCAAATTCCAAGGCTTGACACTTTCTCCAGAAAACATGGGTCCTTTTATTAGAGAATGGTCTTAAAAAACCAATATTTAGCCAATGCTTGTAACTTTTCTACTTGAGGTGTTGGCAAAGATTTGGGACATCAATAAATTCTGTTACAAATGAAAACAGAACAGAAAGAAAACAAATGCATATTTTACTTTTCACTATTTCCTCATTACGACTCTAGCAAAGACTCACAAACACAAATATCCCCATGTAGTCAAATCCAAGTATGTCTCATACATTTCATTCTAGCCTCTTGAGAGATAATGATGTCCTCAAGTTCTACATAACGGTTTCTTTTTCCTGGCAAGTCTGTCTCAAGGCTCTTGTCATATACTACACTCTTGTTAACCTTCAGCTGTTTCAATTCCAAATGGGCTGACTGAATGTTTTCTCTGTTTCTGATAAAATTGTGTCTTTGAAGACTATCTATAAACTTGTCAACCACACTTATATCTTTGGTTGTAGACTTTCCCCAAGGTCCAGAGTCATACATCAAAATGTCTTCCTACTGTGCCAACTTAAGTTCTTAGAAGCATCTCAGACCTGACATTTCTTCCTGTTTTTATGTTTTAAAACAATCTTTTCTCATTTTACATACCAATCACAGTTCCCACTCCCTCCTCTCCTCCTACTCCCTGCACCTTCCTCTACCCTACCCCATCCACTCCTCAGAGAGGGTAAGGCTTCCCTTGGGGAGTCAACAAAGTCTGGCACACAATTTTGAGGCGGGAACAAGGCTCTCCCCAATAAATCTAGGCTGAGTAAGGAATCCCTCCAAAGAGAATGGGCTCCAAAAAGCTAGTTTAAGCACTATGGATAAATCCTGCAGATCTGACATTTCTAAGAGTTTGGGATTATTTTCTCTTGACCCAGTCTTCACTATCCTACAAAAAGCATCACCATGCACAGTGAGGAACCATTATTCAGTTCACTCTCTGCATAAACCATGTGAGCTTTAAATGCCTTCACAGTATATTTAGAACAAATTCTAATTCCTTGCTCTGACTCCTAAATTCTTCATCATTTTCCTATTTAATCACTGGATTGAACCAAGCAGTTCTTATCTGATTTCCAAGCAAAATTTTTCCTTTCTATAAACTTTTTAACTAACTCTCTGCTCTGCCTGAAATGCCATCTTCCAGATACAAAAAAAATCAGGCATGACAGATTCCTTCTTAATTTGAAATCTTGTACTAAGTATGTCTCATCAAGGAGAAATCCTGTGGTTATCTTTCTTCTGTCACATCATTTGAGATATTTCATTTTTGTCTTTTAAAATGAACACTTTGGGAAAACTCATGCCCATTTTCCAGTGATCTCTTTGTAAGTCAATTTGTCTCTTACACTAGAGTGAAAGGCTACACAGGTAGGGATTTAATTATTTACTCATGAGTACTCAAAGTTTAGCACACTGCTGAGGACATATCATATATCTATTTTGACTATTATTTAAAGGATGAACAAATGCAGACTGAAGAGACTATCACTTGTCACTGTTGAACCTAATTGAAGAGACTGGAGAGATGGCTAAGTGGTTAAGAGTACTTGTTGCTCTTCCAAAGGATCTTAGTTTGGTTGTCAACACTCACGACAGGCAGTTCATGACCACCTGTAACTCTAAATCAGGGGAACCAATACCTATAGCCTCCATAGGCCACCTGCATACACAGGTGCATATTTACTTGTATACAAACATGAACATAATTAAAAAGAAAATAAATGTGTAAAAAAAAGAAGTTGAAAATCTCTCATACTAATTATTAAAATTGATTTTGACATGCTTGCTCCTCATCTGGAAAAAGTCAAATAAATTTACTAAAATAAATAACTTGAAACAAATAAAACAGTGCCATGTATTCATAAAATAAATATAAGGAACATTTTAGCCAAATAGTGTAAGAGAGGGCAACTTATAAATAAACATTCTCTCCTGGAAATTGGAACCCAGTTGCTTACCAAAAGTGCAATGCTGACACCTAAAGTATTTTTATCAGCTTGCTCTCTATGGCTTGTGTCCCCATAATGACAAACTCTCTGGCTTAAGGAGGAGGACTTCTTTTCTTGGGAAGTGTCTTAGTCAAAGTTACTACTGCTATGATGAAACACCATGACCAAAAGCAAGTTGGGGAGGAAAGTGTTAATTTGGCTTATACTTCCACAGCACTGTTCATCACTTAAGGAAGTCAGGATAGGAACTTAGGATAGGAACTCAGAAGCAGGTGTTAATGCAGAGGCCACGGAATGGTGATGCTTCCTGTCTTGCTCCACAAGGCTTGCTCCACTTTCTTATAGAACCCAGGACCACCATCCCAGGGATGGAATCATTCTCAGTGGGCTGGGTCCTCTCTCATCAATCACTAAATTAAAATAAAAATGCCATACTGTCTTACATACAGCCTAAACTTGTTGAGACATTTTCTTAATTGAGGTTCTCTCCTTTCAGATGATTTTAGCTTGTGTCAAATTGACATAAAACTACCCAGCACAGGAAGGTGTGCTGTCTAACTTTGAGCAGAAGCAGTCAGCTAGAGGGGTACCATGTGACAACAAGAACATTGCCCTGACTACAGTAGGGACCCAAGTTCAAGTTGCTTTAGTTATAAATTGAATTACTTTCTAGCAGATTGTCACATCTCTTCTGTAAAGTAGAAATGTACAAAGGCTGTGGGGATGATAATGCTTTCTGTTATTATTCTGATTATTTTTGTTAATATTCACAACCATTCCATACGTGAAACACTGAGGGTTCTGTAGATTCATAGTCAATGTAATCCAGTGTCTATGGCATACCTGTTTGTTGCCATCATCCTCACTTCTAAAATACAGACTTCCAATCTGTGAAAGAAAGTGGTTGGGTAAGGTCAACCTGTCCCTACCCTAGAGGAAGAATTACCTGTTGATGGCATTATCATGTGTCCTTTGACAGCCAACTTTACTGTAACTTCTTGTTATGTAGTATATATTTCATGTGTTATGGTTATTACTTTAATATTAGATTTCCCTAATTACATAATTCATTTTATTCACTCCTTTCCATCATTTAACATTATTTCTTCTCTTTGACATCCCAAATTTTCCACCTTCTTAGTCATGACAACATCTTCAAAGTCATCCAATAGATAACAAAATTTTAGTTTGACATATTAAAATGTTCCAACTTTGAATCTGGGTCATGATTACACAACTGTGAACACATGAGCATTGACTTGCTCAGTTAAATTCAGTAAACAGCATGGTGTGTGAAATGCTTCTCAGTAGAGCAATTAAAATAACATTTCAAATATTTCTTTTATGCTAATCTAATACATAAATCCAGTACACACGGCATATAAATTTGGGGAAAACACAAAATTTCTGACTAAAATAACTGAATACCTAAGAATACAAAGATAGTGATGTATTTTATGTGAAAGAAAAGTAAACTTGATTTTCAAAGTTTTTAAATGGTATTTCTATGACTTGATGAGATACCTTATATTTTCTGAACATCACAATTTTCTCATTGTAGAATATTTGGCATTACTATTTAATGATATAAATATAAACTCAAGAAACTTTGTCTAAGTAAGTAACTTTTTTCTTTTCTGGAGTAGTAACAATTCCCTTTGATTTGCAAGTTAATCTAAGTGACCCCTGTAGAATAACCTCTTATTCTGAATGTTGACTCAGCCACTTTGACTGGCAAACCTTGTGTCCCCACAGAAAATGAAGAAGAATGAGCAAGTAGGAACAGAAAATTTCACTTTAACCCCCTGCCACACCACATGCCTTCATTCCTTTTAAGTCAATGTTATATATTTTCTGTTTGATTTAAGCACTTGAAGAAGTCTCAGTGAATAAATGGCCATGATTTTGTTGCAAAAATTGCCAATTACATTTTATAAAATTGATGAGCCCCATTGGAACATACTTCTTAGCTTTGGTAATGCATCCACCAATCTTGTTAAAACAATGCATACTAATATCACGGATTTTTATTCTTTGATTCTGTAATTTGACACATTTTACATCTTATATAGTATATAATTTGCCTCCAGTTTTTACAATTTACCAATAGCTGCTGATATTCTTTCTTTAATGTCCTATTTTAAAAGATTATTTCAAAGCATTTATGATTTGTATGTTGACATCTGTTGAGTGACCAGGTATTGGGCTAATAAAGGGAAATTAAAATATAATGTATTGATTGAGAATTTCATTCACACATAAATATGTTTCTGATTAAATCTACCTCCATTCCTTCCGTCTACTGGCTCTCATATCCCCCAGTCCTTTCCCATTTCTACTTCATGTGCCCTTCTTTAAACTCAGTCAATCTCACAAATTCCAGCATTGCTGATATTCTTAATTCATGTTCAGAGAATTACTAAATTTATTAATAACACTACACATTGATCTATCATTCAAAATATTTAGATCCAAAATTTCCTTCACCTTTCACTATCATGCTGACACTGTGTCAGTTCAAAAGTCAACTGTACATCTGACCCAAGTTCTTTAGTATAATAGAAGTAACTCACATTTTGTTATTGGAGACTTATTTGTTCAAAAACAAAACAATATTTGAATAACACTCCTCTTCTTTATTTTGGCACACAAGGAAAGCACTTAACTCCTGAAAGCACACATTCATAATACTGAAAACTATCTTTACATTGAGACATATTTCATATAGAGCCCAACAAGGAGCTTACTTCAAAACTATTATCATTATGATAAATTCACCAAGTATTTTGTGAGAAAGAAGTAGATAAGAAAAGGGTACTGACTGAATACAGTAGTGCTATAGGATAATGCTTTTATACCCTGTAAAGTTTTGTCACTTGTATTGGTTTAATAAAACACTGATTAGCCAGGCAGGAAGAAAGTATAGGCAGGGTGACCAGACTAGGAGAATTCTGGGAAGAGAAAAGGCTCAGTGTGCAGTCACCTGCCAGATGCAGAGGAAGCAAGAAGAGAATGCCTCATTGAGTAAGGTATCAAGCCATGTGACTAAAAAGATAAGAATTATAGGTTAATTTAATAATATTTATTCTTTGATTCTGCAATTTGCCACATTTTACATCTTATATAGTATATAATTTGCCTCCAGTTTTTACAATTTACCAATAGCTGCTGATATTCTTTCTTTAATGTTCTATTTTAAAAGATTATTTCAAAACATTTTTGATCTGTATGTTGACATCTGTTGAGTGACCAGGTATTGGGCTAATAAAGGGAAATTAAAATATAATGTATTGCTTGAGAATTTCATTCACACAGAAATATGTTTGTATTTATTGTTGTAAATAAATTGTAAGAGCTAGTTAATAATCCTGAGCTATTAGGCCAAACAGTTTATACTTAATATAAGCCTCTGTGTGTTTCTCTGGGGTTGAACATCTGTGGAACAGAAATTTCCTTCTACAACGATGCCCAAGAATTTCCACAAAACAACCTGAGAAAGTTAAAAAAAACCATTTCTAGACAGGTAGTAGCAGTGTCTTGGGTGGACTCTGTATGCTGGTGGCAAGTAGAGGCTCAGCTCCTCTAAGAGAGGCTTCTGATTCAGTGTTAGCAGCAAAAAGCATGTAACACTTTTTAGAAGCCTGTCCACTAAACACTTAAATGGTGTTTATTAGCAGTTGCTGGCATGCATCTTGGTGGTGGCGTGGACCTAGAAACTCCACAGAGTTGTAGTAAAAAATGTGGCTCCCACCAGTAACTCCGCCATGAAGCTCATCTTTCAGGAAGCCAAGGAGTGGTGTGGATCCAGATGCCAAAGCCAGTTTTAATCCAAGTCATGTCTCTTAGCAGACTAAAAACTCATGTGGTTAGAACAACAGAAATATACAGTAAAGACAGATTCAGAGGAGGAAAAAAGAAAGACAGTTCTGAATGGTTTACAGTATGTTTCAAAATACACATAGGTTTGGTAGAGAAAAGAAAAAGGGCAGAGAAAATCCTTACAAAAAGAAATAGGAGAGTCAGTTGTGGTGTAATGGTGAACACTCTAGGCTGGGAGTCCAGCGATCCGAGTTCAAATCTCAGCAGGATTTTTTCACTTTGCTGGACAGTGGTGGTACATGCCTTTAATCCCAGCACTTGGGAGGCAGAGGCAGGACGATCTCTGTGAGTCTGAGGCCAGCCTGGTCTACAAGAGCTAGTTCCAGGCAGGCTCTAAAGCTACCAGAGAAACTCTGTCTCGAAAAACCAAAAAAAAAAAAAAAATGAAATACAGTCAGGTGTGGTATCACACACCTTTAATCCCAGCACTTGGGAGGCAGATGCAGGTGGATCTCTGTGAGTTTCAGACCAACCTGGTCTACAGAATGAGATCCAGGATAGCCAGAGAAAACTTGTCTCTGAAAACCAAAAATTAATAATAAAAATCAAAGAAATAGTGTTTAAAAAAGGCACATGAAGATGGAAAATGTAAGAGCATCTGCATACTGTATGTTATTGTGTTGTCTTTGAATTGTTTGACTGTTGAGGAAGGAGCAATGGCTTCTAAAAGACATTTGATTATAAATGCTGCTGGATTAATCCAACCTATATATTTTGAAAATGCCTTGAATTCAAAATTTAAGTCAAAAGATTATGATACTCTGGAGAAGAGGTTTTGTTTTTGTTTCTACAGGAAATGAGAGGCTATGAATTCATTCTGGGTTAAGAAAAATAAGGTTTGATCATGAAAGACCCCCTGAAAAATCTCCAATCAGAACAGATGGCCCAGATGGTCCAACATTTCAGAGCATCTCTATTGCAGTTTCCTCTGAGTTCTACATCCAGATGGGCCTCAAGACTGCTGGCTGAAATGGTACAGGCTCATAGAATAATCCAATCAGGACTTAACCATTATTCTAATTTTCTTTAAGTTGCCATAAGATTATCAGTACCCCCAATCAGCAGAAAGTAGCCTAGAAAACTACACCCACATTTCCAAAAAATGAATTATGGAGGTTTATCTTTGTTTAGAATGTTGGTTATAAGTTGTTATGGATAATGGTCAGGAAAAAGTTAAACAAAGAAGATTAGTTTTAGAGTTCCTGTTTTGAAAAGAAGAAAAAAAAAAGCAAAGTGCTGTGAAATAATGCTCTTGTATGCTGTAAAGTAATGCCACTTGTATTGGTTTAATAAAACACTGATTGACCAGTAGCCAGGCAGGAAGTATAGGCAGGGTGGCCAAAGCAGGAGAATTCTGGAAAGAGGAAAGTCTCCTTCTGCAGTCACCAGCCAGATGCAGAGGAAGCAAGATGAGAATGCCTCACTGACACAGAAACTTCCTGCTACACAGCAGTCATTCAAAGTATATGTGTGAGGAAAGTGGAAGGGGTGACCAAGTGTGATGGCAAGGCCTGCCTTCCCTGCCCTTGAGAGGGTGAGGAAACAAGATCACATTTGAGGCCAGTCTGAGCTACATATCACCTGGATGGCAATATAAGCTACCTGTATGCAAAAGTTGAGAACACTGTACAATGGTTTGATGGAAGAAAAGAGGCTACTAAGAATATTTAGTTGCCATCTACGCCTCATTAGATATCTATTGTATAGTTCAAAATGTGTCACACAAGGACTACTGGTAGAGGGCCTACCATGCACAAAGTCTGGAGTACAGGCACTACATAGTGGGGTATGGTAATGCACATTGAAACTCCAACACCAGAGAGCTGGAGGCAGAAGGCTAAGAAACTTAAGGTCAAGCTCATCTTCAGATATGTAGTGAGTTTGAGAAGGACTCAGCCTAAATAAGACTCTGTCTCAAAAATGTTGTTTGGAAGGGGCCTGAAAAGATGATTACAAGCGTATATTGCTCTTGCAGAGGAACCAAGTTTAGTTCCTAACATCAGAGCAGGGTAAACTCTCCATTGCCTGTAACTTCAGCTCTGAGGGATCTGATGCTCTCTTCGGGTCGTTGGAAACACCTGCATTCACATATGCACACTCCCTACACATAACCATGCACACAATTAAAATAATGTCTTAAAGAAAAATTGATACATCAAGATCACATGGCTTAAATTTTATATCTAAGTTATATTGTAGTATGAGCTATGTACTGTTGCATGGAGAGGGCCCACTTGTTCGCCCTGGCTGCCCAGCTAGTTTAGCCCTGAAATAACCACACAGAAACTGTATTAATTAAATCACTGATTGGTCTATTAGCTCTAACTCCTTATTGGCTAACTCTTACATCTCAGTTTAACCCATTTCTATTAATCTGTGTATCACCATGTTACACTGGCTTACTGAGAAAGATTCAGCATGTCTGACACTGGCGGCTCCATGGTGTCTCTCTCCTACTCTGCCTTTCTTCCTCCCAGCATTCAGTTCTGTCTTCCCCGCCTACCTAAGTTCTGCCCTATCAACTAGTCTTTTTTTATTTAATGCATTGAATTCACTTAGTGCTGCCATTAAGCACATGGGTGTAGAGCCATCCACTGAAACAGGGACTGCCTACTAGGGGTCCCATTCATGAAGGAAACCTCTGCAAGTTTGTAAACAGTCATTTATTGCCAAGGGCTTCCCCATGAAGAGTGCACTTCCAGCACCTCTCCTTCACTCCAGCATGAATATGTTCCTCTACCTCCCAGAAGTTTTCTTTTCAATATACAGAATGAACATAAATGAGACAGTATGTGTGAGAATCAGAACTAAGTAGCATGCTTGCCATCAGAGTTTAGCACCTGAGATAGATACTTAGCAACAGTATACTGTTCCTTTCAAAAATGTACACTATGCTTTTCTTTTTCTTAAAAACTCTTTCATGAGTAGAATTAGGAAACACAAATAGTTTTAAGTTTGTGCCATGAAAATTTGACTAGTTAAATGGTTGTTTAGTTATTTTTCCCATTAAGAGACTGGACAACATTCCATTATGGCTACAAAAGAGTCTACCACCCACTTAGAAGTCTCCTAGGGTCTTTCACTTTGCAGATGTGTTAAATTTGGTTTTATACATTTGGAGGACTCCAAAACTAGTTTCTGTCAACCAAAACATCTCAAAACAAGCTATCTCCTCTGGCTTAGTATTTTCTTTTGAGGCAAAGAAAAATCCTCTCAAGCTGTTAAACAAGATAATTAGAACCAGGTAGCTAGCACTGGACTGATAATAGGCATGGGAATTTTCCAAGGGCACCTATGTCAAAGACTTTATGTAACACAGGTCCAGGGCTTGTGAAAAGCTGCAAAAAGCAGAATGTTGCCACTTTGGATCCCTGAAGAGTTCAGTCTTTCTCAACATGAATGAAGTGTCTGGTGCACAATCCTCTGCTGCGTTTCTGAGCAAAACATTGAAGTGGTTGGTGTCGGTTCACTCCTTATATCTTCACAGTTAGAAACTTGAAAAAGCAAAAGCAATGAATGCCAAGCCTTTTAACATTACACATCCAAAATAGTACCATGGGAATTCTCCATCCAAAAGATAGAAAAGTGTGATAGTTAAAATATGTAAATCAGCGCTTCTCAAAGAAAGGAGAAAACACTCAATAATGGAACCATGTCATGCTGAAATAATTTAGTTTTGATTATTAACCCTCAATACTAAGGAATGCTTTGCAAAAAAAAATTCAATGAAGAAAGAAAAAAAATAACTCCTAGGTTACCTACTACTTTTTATCAGTGTACCCACTGATATGAAAAAATGATTCTGCTTACCAATATATGGGTAGACATGTGTGGCAGTGGATCCCACAACAGCAGCATGTCCTTACAAATAGGCTGTTGAGCATTAGTTAGGCTCTGGAAATGTCTCTAATCTTCTCATTCTTCTTTGGTGATGAGAGAGTTAAAGATGTAACATTTTTTCAATCATTTCTGAGGAGAAAGATGAGGGGTGTGAAATGAGATGCATTTAAATTAAATCCTTTGGCGACACTGTCATTCTCTAATGATCTCACTCCATGCTATTTCCTATAATTTCCCAGCCCCAAATACAGCCCAGAAGATTAAGGCTCTGAAAGTGAGATTTGAAGCTTCATGGTTTTCATCTTAGACCTGTCTTTTCCTCACTAAATACTTTCTGTGAACCCTGACAAATCATTCAGCAATACTGAAGCTTCCTATTACCAAATCTAAAGATTCTTTATACTTTTGTGATATACAAATATTCAAACCCTGCTGTCACCAATGCTTCTAAGAAAAATGTACCATTTTGGTCAAATAATTGAGTTCTTCTGCTTCTGTAAACAGAGAAGAGCAGGTAAAGGAATGCTATTGCAGTAGGCCCACCGAATAGGTCCAACAAAATTTAATGGGAAGTAAATATGGCTAAAATTGATTTCCAGTTGGGGTGAAGACAGAGTTATGGATAGCCTCCATTTACTCCAACCACAACCCAACATATTGGAGGATAAAATTTATGAAGCAGTTATTGCAGACAACAAGAAACAAAAAGAGCAAAAATACATGACAGAAGCGCCATATGCACCCCTGGCAGAGTCTGTGTGGGGCAGTTTCTAGACATGGGCAGCGGTAGTCAGAAAGCAATTTCCTCATTAGGCAGAAGAAGGAAATGAGAGTTCATGGCTACTGAATCAGCAGTGGATTTTAGCCAAGAAAGAGACACAGAGGACCTACATAGTGATTTTCCTTGGTCTTAGACTAAACACAATTTTATATATGTGGGATGAGATTCCCTAAGGACTGGCCCAAACTAGCTCTCTTTATGGACTAATCAGAACATAATTCTGATAATATCATATGGAAACATCTTGCCAAGTTATTCAATTAGAATCTCAGGAAGTCTACTACTTATGAATAGAGCTAATCTGGTCTTAGAGAAAAGCTCACTTTAAATCATTCCTAACAAAACTCCAAAACTAACTAGAGTGTAATATAACTTTTATAAAGTAAATTCTTGAGAGAAAAAACATGAAAGCTTTTAAAAAGGAAATCCAGATTTTCAAAGGCATAGCATTCACATTCCACATATCAGTAATCCCAGCATTTGAAAAGCTGAGGCAGAGAAAGCAACAGTTCAAGTCCAACCTAGGCTACATTGTGAGATCCTGTCTATACACAACAAAATTGTAACCCAAGATAAGCAGAACAGTTAACAGAAAAAAAACCCTGAAATAATGGGCATACTATTGTAGGAACTATCAAAGCAGACAAATCAATCAGCTGTGCAAATGTGTTCAGTGAAGGAACAGAAAGAAATGAATATCATGAAAACACACTCAGAAAATCTATATAGAAAAAGAGAACATGCTGGATATAAGGAATGTCATCATATAATGAGCAAAGCAAAACCCAAACAGTATAATTAACAATATAAAGAGACAAACCTGAAATTGTTAAAATTTCAAATAAAGGAGAGATTTTTAAAATGTAAAACAGTCCAGATACCATGAATTAGAGAAAGAGCAAGGGCAGTACATAGGGAGGGGTTGGAGGGAGGAAAGAGAAAAGGGAAAATGAACTATTTTAGTTAAAAATAAATAAAATTAACAAGGACCCAAAATAAACAAGGGACTAATAATAAGATTGAGTTCAAAGGATTCAGCAGAACTGTGCAAGGATAGCGATAAAAGACCTTAAGTAATTCAAAAGAAGTATTCATACTTGAGATTTGTAGAGTGTAGTGCTGTTAATAATGACCAAATCAAGATCTTTTCAGTCAAGGACTCGCAGACTGTAACATCAACAGAAGGGAAACAGAGGAGCATGAAAGGCAAACACTCTAGGTTAGAGGAAGGTGACTTGAGCCCCTGTGATGTCCATGTAAAAACAGACAAAGGAAACCAGAATATAGGCATGTATATGCCAACAGTGGCTCTGTTTTTATTGAAACAATGTTTAAAAAGATGATGGACTGTTTAGAAGAAAAATAATTACAGTATTATTGGAATTGATAATGAGTGTAGAATCAGAAGTAAAAATATTTGAAATACTCAAAGATAGTTAGAAATTGAGATTTGTTATTTTAGTCTTCTGTTATGAGTTTGGGGTCATACAGAGATTCACCAGTCTGGCTATTAATATTCTTTTCAATAAATAAGAGGCATCATTAAATACTGATGTGGATGATAGATACTGGCCAAATTCATACCCAAGACCCATGCTCATAGTAATGTGCCAAATTACATCAGTCAGGGCTTATAAAAGCAAAACCCACAAGGCTATGCACCTCATGCAATCAGAGGCAAACATATATCCTGATGTACTTCCTGCTTGCTTCCTTCCTGCCTATGTATGATCAAGTAAACAGTCAAACTTGAGGAAATCATCCTTATGCATGAATGACAGCCCTCCAGCATTCCAAGCAGTTATCTATCCTTGGGCAAGCTGGGCTTACAGGTTAGAGGCATTTTTGTTTCATAGATGTCTTAAGCACAGTAATTTAAACTAAAACATAATGTTAGTCATCACACTTCCATTATACATGAAGTGGTAAATTTGCATCAAGAAGGACGATAAATGTAAATATTGATCAGTATAGTCCCTGGATATGAAGTTATAAGTAAAAACAAAAGATAATGCTTTAAAAGTGAATACGTGGGCTGGAAAATGGAACAGTCAGTGTTTGCCATATAAGCCTGAGGACCGGAGTACAGGTCCCCAACATCCACTACAAGCTGAGCTTAGTGGCATAGATGTGCAGTATCAGTGCTGGGGAGTCAGAGATAGGTAGATCTCCAAGGTCCCTTAGCCAATCGCTGGACTATGCATTTAGAAAAGAAAAACTCTGTTTGAAAAATTATGGTGGTGAAAAATAGAAAGACACCAAAGACAATATTTGGACTCCACATACAATGTGTGCCTCCCCTACACATGTGTATATAAACATACACACAAATCAACAAACTGAATAGAAGAGAACAATGGCAGCAAAATGTACTCAACCCAGAAGAATCATATGGAAGGGAAAAACAACAATTATTTTTAAAATATTATATTGTGTTCAGGGAGACAGAAGTACAGCTTAGCAAGCATTCTGTTACATGACTGTCCATTAAAAGTCCAATTTAAAGAGACCTCTGAATGCAAAAGAATCTGAGGATAAACTGTTTGGTGTTTCTCAAGGGTATCCTTTATCCACCAGTAGGTAGCTTAAGGGAAAATGCTGGAGACAACAGGAACTATGCCTGTAACATCCAATAGAGTTGGCCTCATGACGAAAAGCACAGCATGAAGAAAAAGGGAGATGGGCCTGAAAGATAGTTTGGTGTGACTAAGAGCATGTTCTATTCTTCCACCGGACTTGAGTTCAAATCCTAGAACCCATGGAAGACTGTTCCTGTGCATGCGTACGCATGCACACACACACATGATTTAAAATGTGTTT
This sequence comes from Ondatra zibethicus, assembly GCA_004026605.1. Taxonomy (NCBI): domain Eukaryota; kingdom Metazoa; phylum Chordata; class Mammalia; order Rodentia; family Cricetidae; genus Ondatra; species Ondatra zibethicus. Next base: position 52,706 of record PVIU01008640.1, on the reverse strand, counting down.
AAAGGCAAGAAGCACATTTAGTAATATAGATTAAATCATATAAAGACATTATTCCGCAGTTAATAATTTGAGAGAAGAATAAGAATTTCAAGAAGAAGAAGATTTAAACAAATTTAAGAAGCTAAATAATTTGTAGTTAAAGCAAGAGCAACGAATAGAAAATGTTGAGAAATGGAAGAGGGTTACAATACAACAAGAATAGCCACCCTGATCACAGCTTTCGTTTTCTCCTTCCTTCCTTCCTTCCTTCCTTCCTTCCTTCCTTCCTTCCTTCCTTCCTTCCCTCTTTCCTTTCTTTCTTTTTTTCAGCAAAGTAAATGAAAGTTTACCATAAAAGTAGTAAAAATGCTGAGACAAGAACTGGCCTTAGGCAGAAAGGGTAGTGGTGATAGTAAAACATGTGGTATGGAAGTAGCAGGGAGCACTGGGTGCTGAAGGCTTAAGGCAGGACAGGAAGGGGCTGAGTAAGAAAGGAGGAAGCAGAGGGTAAGCTGACTACATGTAAATGAACTGTTTATAAATCCATCACTTTATAAGCTAATCAAAAACTGCAAGATTTTTGTTGTTGTTGTTGTTTGTACATTTGATTTTTAAGGGAGGGACTTCGAATGAAAATATGCTGCCCTGGTAGACTAAGCTTCTCTCAGAAGATATTTGTTATTAATAAATGTTATTAAATAAATTTGTTATTAAATAAATGCCTTAGAGTTAAACGTGGGATACTTCCCTGAAGAATATTGGTCAGGGAAGCCCTAGGGCCTTCAAAACCATTGCCTTTGCTTTTGACTGCAGACCACAGCTAGAAGGTAGGTCGCTGTTTTTGAAGACACAACACAGAAATCAAACTGGGGTGGCCTGAAAGCTTTCTCTCTACTATCTGGCTTTCATAATGAAGGGTTGTTTGCAGGACACTGGGGAAAATGTCACCAATTGACTTATTCTGTGGTAGATGTTACCTTGTACAACAGTGAACTGTCCGGCAGGAAGTGTGCATGGGTGCAATAACAGCATGAGGGTGTAGGGGAGGGGCCAACTGTCTTCTGACTGACTGAATTTGAAACCTGTCTACAGGAGGGAATTGATGCCTGGTACTGTAAATCTAGTCAAAACTCATGGCTGTGGAAGGACTATAATACTGGTGTTTTGCTAAATGGATATGGCATCAGACTGCCTTCTACTTATTTATGTGTATAAACATGGATTAGTGGAACTTTCAACCTTGGGCAGATAAACTTTTTTTCTGTAATGGGCCACCACCAATGTAGAGATTTATAAGAGGTCAAAATGCTGAGAATAAATGTCTCTGTTGAATTCACACCCCTAAATGAGACATTTATGTAGACATTCACAAAGCTCGGGGAGTATTGAGGAATAGAGGACAGAAATAATCTAAAAATCAGATGGTGGAGAGAAACGCTATGGGATGTTTCCTGGACATATCATGGCCATTGCCTTCCTGAACACGAAGCAATTTTGTTTACAATCATAAGATCTACTACACATGACAGTCAATAACTCCAGTGTGGATGAGAGTGGAGCTCATAAGCTCCACCCCAGCTGAGGTATTGATTTAGGGAAGGGAGAATCATATTCGAATATGCTGGTAGTATATCCAAGATAAAGCAGACAACAGTAAGTGGATTCAGTGCATTATTTAAAAGAGAGAGAGAAGGAGGAAGAGAGCATAAAGATGAGAAAGGCATGTGGAAGGGGGTTCATGGATAGAAAGGGGAGGTGGGGAGTTGGGGAGTTGGGGTAGCTATTACCAAATACAGTGTCTGCGTTATAAAATTGTCAAATAAAGAGTAAAATATATTTTTAAAAGAAGCCAACATGACCTTAGTTATTCTAATTAGAAGAAAATCATAAAACTAAGACAATAAAAGAAATAGAAGCTGAAAAACAATAGAGAAAGAAGGACATATTGTTGGTAAGGAGATATTAACACACTCTTTTCCACAAAAAAAAAAACATCCTGAATAAACCAACTACTTTATTGGCCAAGAGGAAAAGAAAGAGAGAAAACAGCACCTCAATGGGAAGAAGAAGCATCAACACAGACACTGTAATTATGAGCAGCTTGACAACCACAAATCTAGCAACTCAATTGAAAAGGATGCATTCATTGAAAAACCACAAATTAGCCAACTGACACAAGAAGAAATAATTAAAATAACTCCATATTTCCTAAGGGTATTGAATTTTATAATTAACAATCTTCCCACAAAGACACCTTCAGGTGCAGATGGCTTCACTGCTGAATTCTGGAAAACATTAATGGAGGAAGTAATAGGAATCTTAAATGAAGTCTTTCAGGAAGTGGAGAAGAGAACTCAACTTGGTTTATGAGGACAGAGCGACCTTGACTAGAAAGCTAAACAAGGACGTAATGAGAAAACAAGAAGCCCAGCAGTATCCACAGGCATGATTAACAGAAGTATTTCAGCTCAAATCCAGCAATACATTAACACATTATAATATGCTATGACCAAGTTGAATATCTCTCTTAGTGGCTTTCATACTTAAAATGAAAGAAATCAATGTAATTCATCACATATGATTATATCAATTGACAAAGAGAAAGTACTTGGCAAAATTCAACATACATTTATAATAAGATGCCACTGCAAGTGCAAGGTGGAGATGGACACAGGAAATTACTGGGCCAGATAAGATATCTTTGAAAATTCTATTGCTGGTATCATACTTAAAATCAAAAAACTAGAGATTTCCTTATATTCCAGAAGTAAGGAATCTAAGTAAGGATTCCCTTATATTCCAGAGACTGGCGGTTCCACCCAGTCCTAATTAATGTTGTTCTGGATATTCTATACTGTGCAATAAAATGGACAATATGCAAGAACATTTAAATTTACAGTATAGTCAGGTCTGTTGGTATGTGTCTGCAATTCTAGCTACTGTTGAGCTTAATGCAGAAGGATGATAAGTTCAACACCTGCCTGGGAAACAGCAAACTCAAGGGCAGACTGGGCAACTTACTAAGACTGTTTCAACATTTAGAAGTCTAAACTTTCAAAGGGCTGAGGCGTAGCTCAGTGGTACGGCATCTGTCTTATAAATGTTCGGCTGACCATTCCATCCCCAGTTCAGCTAAGAAGACAAAGTCTTAAGAGGTAATGGGAAGAAGACTTTTAAAACAACATTTATTACAATTCATCTCTTGTTACCAAGTTTCCAGTGCTGAGAATGAGTTACTTCAAATTGAGTTGTTAGCTAAGGGGATGAGAACCCCTCAACAAACCAGGCTGCTGCATGCGTGTAGGTTGCGCTCCACAAACTGAAAGCAGGGCCTCATTGCTGAAGGAAATATATACACAACTCACTGGACACAGAGAAGCTGAGATGGTGCCTACGTAGTGTCTTCATCCCTATATGCTAACATCTATATTACAGGAAGGCACTCTGCACACTACCAAAGGAGTAAACACCAACCTAGCTACCAACCCTGTGATCTACAGTAGTATCCTGCCTGCAAGATATGCTAGCTCAATGATGGCACAAAGCTTGTGTGGAAAACCAACCTATATCTGATTTGACTTATGAACCACACTCCACAATATGGAACCTATACCTGATGTTGCTGGGATGACCAGGAACCTGAAACTAGGCAGCCCAGTTACTGGGAAAATAAAATACTGCTGTTCTACTAAAAGAAGGTAGCAATAAAATGACTGCTAATGACAGTTAGCTATATTTATAGAGTACTACCTTCAGTTTTCATCAAAGAAGCTTCCTCTTGCGGCAGAGGGAACATATACAGAGAGCCAGAACCAGACAAAGGGCAAAAAATGAGACAACTCAGAACTACTCAGCTCTAAATGGCATGTGTCCATTACTGTAGTAAGAGGAGCAGGCGGGCTATTTGTTGTCTCAGGCACCCTTGGCTGTATCCCGCTACCCGGCTCCCGGTCTCAAGGCTAGCTTATACCTGAAACAATTACACAGAAACCGTATTTATTTAAAACACTGCCTGGCCCATTATATCTAGCCTCTTCTTGGCTAACTCTCACATCTTGCTTTAATCCATATCTAGTAATCTGTGTATTACCATGGGGTCGTGGCTTACCGGGAAGATACTAACCTACGTCCATCTCAGGCCGGAGATTCATTGCGTCTGCCACACTTCCCTTCTTCCCAGCATTCTGTTCTCTTTTCCCCGCCTATCTAAGTCCTGCCCTATCAAAAGGCCAAGGCAGTCTCTTTATTTAACCAATGAAAGCAACACAAATGCAGAAGGACCTCCTACACCATTTCCCCTTTTGCTGTTTAAACAAAAGAGAAAGGCTTTCATTTTAACATAGTAAAATTACATATAACAAAACACTTATCAAGCAAGAATTACAGTTACATTATTTATATCTATTTTATCTTTTAGCATAACAAAGAAAAACTATATCAATCTATTTTTTAACTCCATCAAAGACTCCAGAAGGATATAATATTACCTAAGTAAACAAGAAGTAAGCAACTTCCAAAACTCTAGAAATGACAGAGACATCTTGCTGCCTGGACAGTCACCCAAAGTTCTTCTGTACCATTGGGGCATCCATCTTCAGCCTACAGGCCCATAGTATCCAGCAGACATTTCCATGAAGCAGGAAAATTTAAAGACAGTTTAGTCACTTTCTTTTGTATCCTGCAGAATTGTCTCGCAGACTCTTTCATGAAACAGGAACCCTGAAGGATCATCTCACTTTTTGGCCAGTTCAGCAGTCCTCTCTCTGTGGGTTCTTCATGTCCAGTTTATTCAACAGTCCAGGCAAGAGCAGTTTCTTGCCCAAATGACTAAGGAGCCTTTTCGATGTCCATTTCTCTCTTGAAGTAGCTGGTGCTGCCAGGAGCAGATGTGTTTCATTGTCATGAAAATTCCTAAGTTATTAAAACATTAAATGCCATATTCTGTCATCTTTGAAAGATATGAAGAATGCCTATTTAACTGAAATATATCTCTATATATCTAGAAAATCTAACTAACATGACTACAAGCTTGACTATTATAGATGATTATCCATTAACAACCTATATTTCCTAATTATTCATTACATTTTTAAATGAACTACACAATCACAATACTTAATCAAGATCAGAAATACATATATATATATAACAAAATTGACCTTAAATTTGTATCCATAAATCAAGATTTATACCAAGGCAAATTATTCATATCTATATTATATCCCCCTTTAAATGTAAAAGAACATTTATAAACAATATTTGGGAATATGGGAGCTCCCGCAGCACATTACCTCCCCCTTTCAGGGCTCAGTGCACAAAAGGGAAGAGGAGGTGGAAAGAATACACATGCCAGAGAGGATGGAGAACAATTAATCAACACGATCGATGCATATATGAACTAATGGAAGCTGAGGTAGTATGCACAGGACCTACATGGATCTCTACCAGATGGGGTCCTAGAGCTGAAAGAAGTGGACGCAAATCCACATGTTCAACCCAGAAGCTATTTCCAATTGATGAGTACTTGCAAATGCAAACACAGTTTTCTCCAAGGAAGTCTTTCTGGGGAACCTAACTACTCTTAAGGATATGGAGCATGACCAGCAGTAGATGACTAACAGAAAATAAACGCAGTGGAATTTTTGGAGGTTACTTGTCTCTTAATGTCATACTCTCTCTCTCTCTCTCTCTCTCTCTCTCTCTCTCTCTCTCTCTCTCTCTCCCCCTTCATCCTTACTTCCCTCCTTCCCTCCCTCCCTTTCTCCCTCTCTCTTTCTCTCTTTTATCCAACTGGTTCTTTACACTGCTGTGTATATTGCAGCTTTCAAGTCTGTGTTCTTAGGATTTTTAGGCATGTAAACAAGTGGGTCTGAATCCATATCTGATTCTTTGTCTTTCTTTGGAGTCATTTCCTCAGTAGTTTGTATTCCAATGTGTTAGTTTTATTTTATCTTATATTTTATTATTATCTCTTAGGAGCCTGTTTGTTTTCTAATGGGAGACAGAAAGGGGCTGGATGTGCATGGGAAGGGAGATGGGGAAGAATTGGGAGGAGTAGATGGAGGGGAAACCATAATCAAGATATATTATATGAGGGGGAAATCAATTTCTTTCCTTCCTCCTTCTCTTCCCTTCCTTCCTTCCTTCTTTTCTTCTTTTTTTTCTTTCCTTACCTTTTTTCTTTTTTCTGAGACAGGCTTCCTGTTTGTCACTCTAGCTGTCCTGAAACTTGCTCTATAGTCTAGGCTCATCTTGAACTCAGAGATTCACCTACGTCTCCTCTTGAGTGCTGGAATTAAACGTATGTGCCACATCATCCAGTCATAAAAAACCCTTTATTCAATAAAAGGAAAAATTAGTACTAAAAAGCTAGCATTAGAAATATGGGCCACTGTACTTGCCTTTTAAAGAGGACACTGAGGGTCACACTCAGGCCCTGAAGCCCTGATAAATAAAATGTCTCTCCAACTGGCAAATATTGCAAATTGTAACACATTAATATCACTAAGAATAGCATATTTAATCATTGTCGTATTATATTTAACAGGGGATGTTAAGACATACACAAAACTACAAAGACTAGGCGAATTTAAAGTAATTTAAATTACTAGAGAAGCATTTCCTGTTAACAGATTGGAAAACAAATAGAATTACTAAGTTGGTACAGTTCCTAACAAAATTTCAAGAGGAATTTCTGTAGAATTTAAAAATCCTTTCTTCCTTCCTTCTTCCCTTCTTTTCCTCTTTCCTTCCTTCCTTCCTTCCTTCCTTCCTACCTTGCTTTTTTTCATTTTTTTTTGTCTAGTTCTCTTTTATTCTATGGTTTCTCGTAGTAGTAGCAATTATTGAGAGGAGGTTGGGTAGAAAGAAGTATTTTGCTACATCATTTGGTGGGTGATTACCTAACTAGTGGCAGGGTGCCTACACCTCCAGGAAACAAGAAGAACTTCTTATGCCTCTTCTCTCTTCACCCTACCATTGGCGGGAAACAACAACTTCAATTTTCTTTTATTGTATGTATAAAATGCAGGCATGGAAAACAAGCATTGCTCACCTATAGTGGCTCAATGCAGGATGGGGGAAGGTAGAAGAGATTACAGAGTCTCCAGCCAAAGCCAAAGTGTGAGCAGGAATCATAGTCCACAGCCTAGCAGAGCAAAGGCCTGTCACAGTCACCCCATGGAACTGTTATTGCGAAGTCAACGTTTCTTTTTCCATCAAGTCCAAGGAAATTCGGTTATAATGGAGGCATTTGCCACAGTTACATTTTCATCATAACTAACAGAAGCTAATATTCTGTATAAAATTACAACCATGAATTAACTTTATGTCTGAAGAAAATGGGATTGTATGTAATTACTGATTTCTATTCACAATAAAAGAAGCAAATTATCTTCACCAACATAAATGCACCATAAATTGTTTTGAGGCATAATGAAGAAATGAATTTTTGAAAGAAATATGGACCAAATCTGCCAAATTATTGTAAATGATAGCCCTTTTAAAATTAGGGCATGTAATTGCAGTTGGAAAATGTTATCCTCTGAATGGTTACATTATTATTTGGGTAAACCAATAATCCTCTTTGCTGATGCACTGTTTCTAGAATATTGACAGGTTTTACTCATTTTCATACCAAAATGCCATCAAATTTATATATAGAATGACTTACTGTTTTCAGTATCAGATTTATCATAATGAAGTGTCAAGCGAGAGTGTAATATAATGACATTTTAATTGAGAAAAGATGCCTTGGCAAATAAAAAAGGAAGCTTTTTTTTTCTTTCGGTATTTCTGAATTTGTTGATAATTTCAGTTGCATATACTTTCAATTCAAAAGTGCTCTAACATATGGCCACATGCGTTTAATCTTAATGAGTGGAAATAACCTTTACCACATGACATTTTAAATGTAAAAGAATAATCAGCCTGATTTCAGCACAGTATTTTATAACAATTACCTTTTATATTTCACCTAAGAACGAAACGTCTGCGTCGCAAACTGTCAAAGATAATAAAGGTGTGATCATATTTTGGCAAAACCCTCATCTTAGCTAATATGAATCATCTATGTTATGGTGCCCATTCTAACTTGCTCACAGCACCTAATTAAGATATTTTGAAACCAAACTTCAACTGAACTAGGAGTGGCTAATCATAGAGTGTCTGGAGAGATTCAATCACTTAACCACATTGCACATTTATTTAACAAAGAACGGCGCATACTAGCTTTCTGCTACTGCAGTGGTATTTCCCCAGCATTCATGGCTCCTTCGAGCAGGTATTGTGAGACACACTCTGAAATGTCCCAAGACAATCTTCAAGGAATAGTACTGATAAAAAGTGTATCTGTCAGAATAGTTTGAAACATAATTTAAATGTCAGCCTGATACTTACAAATGTATGGAGGTCTTCATTGTAATGAATGCAAAAGCATCATTTCAGCAATCAACTCTACACCGAACAGTCGGGATTAGAGTTAAAAAGCATTGAAAAAAAACTTTTAAATTAAAATAGTTTCGCGGGGAAGAGAGTTTGTCATATTGATGATTGAATTAACAATATCGGAGAAACAGCAAGTCTGAGATAATCACATGACATTTATACTATTTCTTAAATCAAACACAAAATTCTTATGTCAGAACCAATTTCCTAAAAGAGAAGGTGTTCTAGTTAATTTTTGTCAACGTGGCACAAGCTAGATTTATCTGGGAAAAGGGCATATCTGATCTCTAGGCAAGTGTTCGGGGACATTTTCTTCACTGATTATTGATGTGGGAGGGCCCAGCCCACTGTGTGATGGGGGTGAGACCCTGGGCAGGTGATCCTGGGTTGTGTGTCAGAAAGCAGGTTGAGCAAACTGTTGAGAGTGGGCCAGTTGGCAGAGCTGGTCCATGGCCTCTGCTTTAGTTACAACCTCCAGCTTTCTTCCTTGAGCTCCAATTGTGCCTTCTTTCAGGGGTGGATTGTGACAGGGATGTGTAAGGTGAAAGGAACCCTTCCCTTCCCAAGTTGCTCTTTCTTTTCTTTTTTTCACGTTTACAAAAACATTTATGTAAAAAATTCTTAATAAAGAAAAGGTTAAATTCCTCACCTGGATCTGGCCTGCTGCCCAATGTTTACTAAAAGATTGCTTGAATTTCCTTAAGTAAAGCAAAATATAAAACATTTGCCTTAGGGACTGTAAAACATGGACACGCAAAGCCACAGGGGTGTTACAGCCTTGGAGATGGTGAAGTATGAGGTAGTAAAACCTGTCACAGTGGCCATCAACACGCATCACCAAATGCGCTCTAATCTTAAAATTGTAAATGTGCTTCCTGTTCTAATCTCTGGTCCAAGCGGCTCTTAGTCACGTGTCTATCACTGCAACAGAAAGCAACCCAGGACAAAAGGAAAGGGCACTTTCTTCTGAAGGGCTGGTAATCAAGACTGAGTGAATACTGAACCTTGTAAAAATGGCTCTTCTCTTTGATGTCCCTCACAGCAGTCAGCTGCTTCTTCACAATGGGCTCACCTGTGTCCAGTTTGCTATGCCATAATGAACTATAATGGTGTCCAGGGTCTTCATTTCCTCACTAATGCTCGTGAGATATGTGAATCTTGTAGTAAGTAAGTTGCATGTTTTCCCCCTGTTGAATCTAACTTATGTGGACTTAAATTACACACTCAAGCACAACTTTAAGAGATGGAATGTATTTGCCTTCACAGTGGAAAAGAAATTCAGAAACTTTATCCAAATTCATTTATTTTGTTAAGAAGTAAACACATAATTGCTTTTTAAAAAAAATCTGGACTCTCTTGATATCATTATGGACAAAATTCCTCAACTGAACTGTGGCAACAAATGTTAAGAATTTCCATTTAATTTATTTTGCAAACCTCTTTCTTTGGGAGAGGAATATTAAATTTATGATGAGGTAAATTTTATGTTCTAAATCCCAATTTTATTTGGTTTTCTTCCCAAATCCCTGACATATAAACATTTCCAAACTTAAAAAAAATAACTAGACAAATCAAGAATTTAATTCAAGGCATTTTCATCTTCTTTAAGCTTCTCAGGATGCTTGTATGAATTAGAGGTAAGATAAAATCTTGGGGGAGTAGCCCAATTATTTGAGCTTTATTTTACATATCTGTGCCTCATGGTCAGAAGTACATGAGGGAGAAATATCAAGCTCTTTAACAGAATGTGCGCAAAATGTCTGGTATGCCAGTAGTCATATTTTCAATAAGTTTTTCTAGGGTTGGACCCATAACTCAGACTTAACTGTATAGAAGCAAGAAGAGCTGATGAGAGAGCAAAGTATCTGTTTCTCCTCTATAGGGCCCTAGATTAGGTTCATAACACTGTTTCTGTAGGAGCTCATGCTATGAATTGTTTCATGCTGTTTGGCATTAGGTATATGTTGAAGATTATATGAATCAAAGACTAGGCACAAATTGATGCACAATATAAAACAACTAATTTGCTTCCTTATCAATATGGATGACATATCTCCCAGCTCCTTGAGAACTGTGCTCAGTGTTTTTGCAATATGTTTCACTCTTCAGGAAGCATCCTTTACTGCCTTGATCTAAGATTAGATAAAGATCTAGAAACCACAGGCATGTTGATTTTGAATCAACACTGCCAACATCTAAAATAGTCTTAACATGCCATCATGAAGGACAAAATTCACTAGGAATAAATTTAACAGATGAATGCTACCTTGCTCTTGTGTTTAGTTAACTACCTTATTATATATGCCATGTGGGGAGGGAGCTTTATGACATTGCTTTTCACCAAGCATGAAACTTTCAGTTATCTTTCCTGTGCTTAGAATAAACCAAGCTGTAATGTTTGGGCAACAATTGGACGCCTTCTTGTTCATCAGCTTCCTTAATATCCCATGGTTTAATAAGAAGATTGATTCAAAATCTCAGCTATATTATTTACTACTGCTGTGAACTGATTCATATTAGTTCTAGCTATTTCTTAACTAAAAAACTGAAGGTTGTAATATGTGGTCTAAAAGCATCTAAGTGGGACTGCATGTAGAAAAAAGCGAGGCTAGCTATGATGGTATACATACATACATGATGAATTTTTCTTAGGAATCTTACATTGCACTAGAAGCTCTTCAACCATTTACTTTCTGTATAAAAAGAATGGAATTGATTTTAAAAAGTAAGCATAAGTAACTGTAGAAGCCTTTGTTGTAGTTTGAAAAGATTGGCTTTTTCCAGTGTGTGTTCATTATGCAAAACTACTGGGTTTCATTCATTAAGATAATATATCTCCTGTGCTTTGACCAAACTCAACTCCCCTTACTGTCTCTCGTCAGTCCCTTTTGTCTTTCAATGTCCCCCTTCTCTTCAAATTCTATTATTTCACATTGTGGATTGTTTTCTTCTGTGTTAAACAGATTCCAAACACTGAGAAGAGATGTGATATTTTCCTTTCTACATCTGGCTCAATTCCTTCACTTGATGATTTCTTGGAAATCAGATAAAAATTCTTCTTTGTGGCTGAATTTCATTATGTATATTACCACATTTAAAAATCTATTCATCTGTTTACGGTCATCTATGCTGGTTCTATATGTTGGCTAATGTGAACACTAGAGCAGTGACCACAGATGTGCAAGTACTTATGATGTGTACTGACTTATCATCCTTGGAGGATATATCAGGAAATGGTATAGCTAGGCCATATGGTGTTTCTACTTTTAGTTTTCGAGAACCCTCTACCATTGCTGTACTAATTTACATGACCACCAGAGATGCGGACATGCTCCATTTTCCCACACCGTCTCCAGTATTTGTAGCTTATTTTCTAGACTGGAGTGAGATGGGATCACATGATAGCTTTGGTATGAAGTTCCTGGTGTCAAAGGATGCTGGACGTTTTTCATATTTTCATTGGCCATTTGTATTTCTTCTTTGGAGAACTGTCTGCTTAGTCTGTGTACCTGCTTATTCACTGAAATATGTGAAGTTTTTCTATATCAAGTTTTGACATTTTACATATTCTGGATACTAATTATTTGTCAGATGAATAGTTTACGAAGATTTTCTCCTATTCTGCCTGCTCTCCTCATTTCAGTAATTGTTTCCTTTACAGTGAAGAAACTTTTAATTTCATGTAACTCCACTGCCAGTTCTTCTTTTTTTGGTAAATATAGATATTTTTATCTTAGTAAATAAGAATAACATGTCAGGAATGGTGTGCACTCCTTTCATCCCAGCACTCAGGAGGCAAGGCTGTGGGTTTGAGACTAACATGGTTTACATAGCAAGTTTCAGGTCAGTCAGAGTTACATAATGAGACCCCATCACCCCTCCCCCCCAATCAACTCAGGGACTCTCTCAGGCCAGCCTGACTTACTTATTTCTTAATGTTTCTAAAAATGAGAGTTCTTCAAATATTTGTCTTATGCTTATTCTTTCTTCACACTCTTCTTCTTCATCCTCCTTTTCTTCCTTTTTTTGAGGCAGAGTCTCTCTGTGTAGCCCTGGATGACTTGGACCTCACTATGTAGATCAGGTTGGACTAGAGTTCAGAGATCTGACTACCTCTGCCTCCTGAGTTCTGAGATTAAAAGTGTGTGCTACCATGCCGGCATACACGTAGTGCTTCTACTTTCTGAGGAAATATTCTGGGAGTACTTTAAGATCTTTTTTTGTATATTTAACAAATATCGTTTCCCAATAATTCTACAAATTTTCTAATAATAGAAGAAGTAGTCTGTTACTGTCAGGTTTCTAAGAATGGATATTTAGAATTTATTTATCACCATCATAATTATCTTCATCATTATTATTATCATCATTGTCATTATTTTGGTGTTTTTGTTATGATAGGATCTCAATATGTCACCCTGGCTATCCTAGAACTTACTCTGTAGACCAAGCTGGCCTCAAACTCACAAAAATTTGCCTGCTTCTTCATCCCAAGTGCTTTGATTAAAGGCGTGTCATTATATCCGGCACTACAATTTATTTTAAAATAAAAGTGAAATAGCTATTTCTTTTACAATCATAGTGTGATATTTTAGGTAGAATACTTTTAAATAGTAGAAAAGAAATATTCTCTGTAATCTGTTTTAAAATTAATTTTTCCTAAGTTGTGGTTTGTTCTGATAACTCTGTCAAGAATCATGATAATAGGGCACATGAATGTAAGACATATCATACCCAACTCCCTCCATATATTCTATACACAAAACATATATAATACTTCAGACACACACAACTATTAAAGGAAATCTTGATGAGGAGAAAGCTTTTATAGCAGGAACTAACACAGCCATGATTAACCCAGCACTAGCAAAATGCCTTATTAATAAGACTGGGCAATAAGATCGCCATTTTCTGACCTACTCACTGGGAGAAAGGACACATAATTGAATGTCAGCTATAAACCGGGGGCGGGGAGGAACAGGCATTTAATCATCATGTTTTAGTATAGTTCTTCAAATGCTTGCCAAAAAGGTACCTGTTATCCTTATACAAGAAAGCGAGAGAAAGGGAGAGGAGAAGAGAAAGAAGGAAGGAAAGAGAAACTGGGTGTGACTTTAAGCAGAACGCCTAAGACAAAGCTAAGAAAGAGCATAGCGAGACGTCAAGCCTATTAGCTAACTTCAAAGCCCAAGTTTCTTTTCTGCTATCAAACTTTATCCCATCACCTGACTTCAATGCCTCGCCACTGGGGACCTAAGATTTGTAGTTCGTTAGAATTCTGCTTCTTGGCTGTTTCATCTCTATCCTGCTTTCTGACCTCAAATTTACTTAGATCTCCTTGGATTTGGAAACAAGCTCTCGAATTCCATCATGCTTATTTCATCTGCGTGCTGCTCACTCATTCCTGTGAGTTAGGAAAGTGGCCCATATTTGGGTTAAAATTTTTGGCTTGATTTCATTGCAAATGATTTTATTGTATTATAAACTTAACTAAGTTGTCAGGGAAATGCAAACCTTTGCTACTGTGTTGTAAGTAGAGGGCGATTCCACAGACTCCGCAGGGATTCTGAGGATGAGGAAATTATTTTGTAATGGGAAAACACGTTGGGGAAGGCTGCTTGTACATTTCCTGGCAGCCCAGACTCCTGCAATAATCACACAGAAATCTGTATTAATTGTAATACTGTTTGGCCAATAGCTTAAGTGTATTTCTGGCTAATGCTTATATCTTAAATTAATCTGTTTCTATTAATCTGTGTATTGGTACGTGACGTGACTTATCGGCAAGCTTTCTGTGGGCTCCGGTGGAGGTATCTGTCTCCTGTGCGCAGCTACATGGCTTCTCTCTGACTCCACCTACTCTCTCTATATAGATCTCTTCCTACCTGGCTATATCCTGTTACATCATTGGCTGAAGGCAGTTCCTTTACTAACCAATGGCAATAAAACACATCCACAGCATACATCACCTCCCACATTAAAAACAGACATTCACCATGATCAACATGAAATATGCTATTTACCCGAAAGCAAGAGAAAAAGCCATTGGCATGTAATGCTGAGACAAATAGTCAATGGGAGATAAAGGCAAGATAAATAATGCTTATGCATAAAACATCCATGACACCAAATGCTTGGCATTGCCTCTGACTCTGTACACATTAACTATGCATTTTTCTCCATTAAAAATGCATGGTGAATACTTTAATTTGTTTCCAAATGTTTGGTGATTATAAAGCAAACCCAAATTTCTTGATAATGAAGCTGACATTTTAATATCTCCTATCAGCTAAAACGACTGTGTACGATGATACTTGCATTCCTGAATGGAAACAGATTTGTTTCTAAAGAAATAAAACTACTGGGAAAATCTGCCTTTCTTGCAATTGAACCCAAAAAGCAGAAACACTGCATGTATATTACAGTTTCATGTTTAACAGAAATGTTACACACAGATGTAAAACAAAGCAAGTTATAATTATCCGTAAGTTTAAAATGATATATTTTCTTTATATAGAAATTAGAAGTTTCCGTTTTTAAAAAACTTTTTACAGAAACATAGTGGTCTTTCTTCAGTTTTCATATAACTTTTAAGATGTTAGTAAGTTTCATTTTGATGCATTGCACTATTTCTCTGAATTATCTTTCTAAGCATCTTTGTTGGCAGTCTAATATGATAAATAACAGGAATAGTAGAAAAACGAAGACCATTTAGTCTCCCAAAAATTTAACTTATCTTTCTTAAAGTTTTATAATTATAAAACACCAATAAATATCTTAAGATTTAGTAAACCCAGTGAGTGTGAAGTGAGGGGTGCCTATTCTTCTCTTTCTTCAATCAGGACTTTGCATAAGAACAGCAGAAACACATCAGTCAACAAGCATGCCAACACCTTCTCATCCTGTTGAAGAATTCTCCAGTTTTAAGAGTCACGGTAATTAGTAAATACCAACTGAGTCACGAATGAGTTTTCTCCTTTGTAAATCATTTTCAAGCATACTGTGTCTTCCTAATTAGGCTTTGACTGTAACAGAAAGGTAATGTCAGCAGCCTATACGCCATATGCTGGAGGTAAGGATATAGGAACTCTGTTAGCAAAAGCATACACTGCAACAAATTAATGCTAGCAAAGGGCACATCAAAAAAATAAGTACTTCAAAACTGAGGGAGTCTAGGAAAGATTTTTCATGCCAACTATGATTGTTTCTTTATTGTTCTTCCATGACATTCTTTGGACAGAGGGAGTTACATGTCTCCCTTCTTGTCACTATTTCCGTGGACTGCTGTGGTCCAGATTCATCAAAGGATTCATCCATGTGAGCAGGGATGGCTGATGGTCTACAACAGAGATCATGGGAATGGATGTGTCCTGAGAAGGTGGGGCAGTGGCAAGTGATGAAGAGACGTGGGGTTAGTTGTCCAACAATGAATAAAGTAATAGGTTACCTAGGAAGAAGAAAAATGGCTTTGTTGTCCCATCATTAAAGGATTTCTGGAGTAAATAGGCTGATTCAGCGGTTCACTGTTAGCAACGTTCGCAGCATATTAGTGTGCAAGCCTATCTCTGCGCAATGACTTGTTTTCAAAAACACTACTTTTAAACTTTAATACTTGTAATTATGGCAGGTAGGAGATTGTGTTATAAATTCAGTTTTGCAAATAGAGATTCAGAATGGTTAATAAAGCTATTGATTGACAATTCTTTAGTAAGGGGCTACAGCAGGCCAGCATAGCCAAATCCAAATAACTTACATACATTTCCTGTATACCACCATGCAAAGAAGGGAGAATTAATGTATTCCTTTAGAAGGAGAGGGGATTGGTCTCAGGACAGCAATATCCCCATGTGCTATGAAGAGACACAGGGACAAAGTTTACTGATGCAGAAATTACTCTGAGCCAGTGAGGGTCCAACCTAAGGTCAAATATTTTCATATTGGTATAGGACAGATAAAAATGCTGCGATTTTCTTTGTTCCTTGGAGATCAAGGAAATTACTTCTATACAGTCAACAAAGCTCTTCCAGATTCAAGCATCAGAGATACAGACTCTCTAGTACTGGAAGGGAAAGAATATTAGTAATTGCCAAATTAACACAAGCAAGATTCCTCTGAGAAGAGGGAGCATCAGTTGAGAAAATGATACAGTCTGTAGACAAGCCTTGGGGCGTGTTTTGATCAAGGGTTGTTGTGGGAGGGCCTATTTTAATGTGGGTGATGCAGTCGCAGCAGATGGTAGTGGGATATAGAAGAAGACAGGCTAAACAAGTCATGGAGAGGAGGCCAGTAGGCAGCATCCCTCCACGGTCTCTGCTTCAGTTCATGCCCCAGCCCCTGCCTTGACTTTGCTTGATGATGCACTGTAACCTGTAGGTTCAAATAAACCCTTCCACCCCCAAGTCACTTTTGCCATGGTGTTTATTACAGCAGCTGTAGCAAAACTAGAACAATGGTAAGAGGAAAGCAGTTACCCAACAATAGGTCCTATTTCATGGACAGTGCTCTGATATGTAACAATGAAACAAGTCTAGTTGCCAGTGAAAGTGAGCAGTTGCTATTAGTATAGACTATAGCTGTGTGTGTTTATGTGTGAGTGCATGTGTGTGTGTGTGTGTAAAATATCCATCTCATGCTGTGAAATGGATTCCTCCTTAGAATAAGCATTCTATCACTCATTACCTTTAATAAAAGAAAGGAGTCCTGAAGATACTTCCATCAGAGGCTCTTGGCTGCAGCTCTCTGAAGCAAAACTGAAAAGAAAAACAAACAATAAATGGTTAAATCTGGCAGTCTTAACTTATGGATGAATGAACCTGAGAATTATGTGGCCCCAGAACATTAAAAGACACTCCATCCTTTAACGTGGAGCAATATTGAAATCTTTGACTGGGGGTGATTTTCTTCTACAGGTGCAAACACTAAATGACTTTTGGACAAGACATACGGATGTTACTCTGAAGCAGCTGTTGAAGTTGTCTGAGGAAGCACCCCTGACATTTTGTAAATTCTTTCTGTTTCTGGGATTAAAAACACTGAAGTACCTACGGATCTTACTAACCTATTAGTATTAATGACCATTATTGAATCCCTCATCCAAAATGAAGCTGGGGTTTGTGCCCAGGGCTCACATGCTCACTCTGTTTTTCTATCAAGAATTTTTTATCTCCTTATTGCAACAAATAAGCATTTTCCTCCTTTACTTAAGGAATAAAACCCTTGGGGCTACCAAAGAGGTGGTTAATGAGTGACAGATTGTAGGATAAAATACCATAATCAATGAAAATGTATTATTTAGGAAAAGCAAATTCCTTCCTTTTCTGCTGGCTGCTGCAGTCACGTGCATAAAACAACAGTATGTAAATGCCTGCCCTGGAGTTTGACAAGCCTGTCACTTCCCCTTCTCGGACACAGTGCTTTATCACAAGGCAATCAAAAGAAAGGAGGAAATGAGGTGGAAAATATTATTACAGGATTTTTAGGGTACGCTGATGGAAAGTAGGGACAGCTGTTAAAACTACTGTATTTAAGGGCAAATGTGAGTAAGGAGCTGTTAAGTGAAATGTGGACAGCAGGGAAATATTTCTGACAATTCACATGCCCAAACATAAATTTTACCTGTGTATAATGATATTAAAGAGTGGGTTTAGGGCACATGGAGACACTGATCGGGCAGTCAGGGAGTCCTGTTTGGAAATCAGGGCTCACATACTTGTTCAGGATTACAGAACTGTCTTGCATCATGTAAGAGCAACCACACAATTTATCTCCTTCCAACTTTCTCTCCCTTCATCTCACCTTGCCTGCAACTCTGTCCTTCTTGCCTTCTCTTTGCCTAACTGCCAGTTCGGCACAGAATGCAAAATGTTGAGCCTATGCCTCGGCTTTGCCTTTCAGAATAATCATCACCTTTTTATTAGTGGTATCCTTTCCTGGTTGTTCCCTGTGCTCCTACATATCATTTCCAGTACGCAACTAGTTCCATTATAAATGGTTTCAAACACCTTTAGAACAGCCGACTGTTAGTTCAAAACAAACATGAAGTAGATAGGAGTTTGCAATTAATTTCAAAGAAATTTCAGAGAATCCAACCGGGTAGCAATATGATTTCCTTTATTTAATTCTCTCTGCTGACTTTACTGTAAAAGGAGGGTGGTACCAACCGTGAGAACATGTTATGCTGTGCTGAAAATCATTGCTAACAATGTTTCTGGGAAAATACATGGGTAGCAACATGAGGTGTATTGATTATCATTGCACACTCTTCTCTGTTAAAGCTTTATTATTTTTCTGCCATCATCAGGGGAAAAGAGAAATTTTTGTTTATCATAAAATATGCCCATCTTTTGGTGAAGTATTTGTTTCCCTAGATAATATTTTGAGGTTGGTATAGAATAAATATTTAATACTTCAAAGAAAGCCTATTTAGTTGGAAATACTTATTTTGACATAAAATATTCTGTTTTGATGTGTGTTACCACTGAGGATATCAGAGTTCTTTTCCAGTTAATTGATGTTTTGCTGCTTGGGTTCGTGAGAAGGAGTGTTGAAGGGTTTGCAAAGCCTGAAAGGGTTACGAGGGGGTGGGGGAGATGATAAGGATGCCATCTCACATGCTTTTGTGAACCAGGGAAACACCTATGGGGAAGAGGTGTCAATGAAGCCTACACAAGAAGAAAGGGAGGTTGGAAAGAAACCCTGGCATGCTTCTCTCAGGCACTGAACTTCTTTTTGAAGGAGTTAAATTACCCTTTTTGCTTTTTACCTGAAAAAAAATATTCTGAGTTTAATCAAACACCTTGGCTTGAACTCTGAATAGAACTTGGCTTAAATGTGTTCACACTCCTTGTGGTCACGTTTAGAAGAATCTTGAAATAAATGTTACTTTGAAAACAGAAGGCAGCATCTGCATTGTAGAAGCCAGAGGTTTGCATGTTCTACTGGGTTTTGTTCTTCCTGGGAAACTTTTTTAGGTGCCAAATGTGATGGCAACTAGTACTGATGGCAGGAGCCATTGTCTCTCTGATGTTCATCTGTTTTCTGTTAGCTATTGCTAACCAATGTCTCTTTCCGTAGGTTGTTCACACAGACTTCCTGAAAATGCTCTGTTTTGATATTTGCCAATGAATAGGGTTGCCATGTACTTGAATGTTCCAATCCCGGTGAAGTTTAGAATAGAAATGGACACCATTACCAAATACAGGGCAGGTGTCATAATCTGGGCTTGCTCTCTTTATTCAGTATCTCTCGATTCAGGTACCTAAACCTAGGTTTTCATTCACAGTACATTAATGGCTACTGTTGTTTTGAGGAGAAATTTGAAAAAGGTCAGTGCCCAAATTCCAGAGTCAGGATTTTGTTACCTGGTGTAGGAGGTCCTTCTGTTTATGTGTTGCTTTCATTGGTTAATCAATAAAGAAACTGCTTGGCCTGATAGGGCAGAACTTAGGTAGGCGGAGAAGACAGAAATGAATTCTGGGAGGAAAAATGCAGAGTCAGAGAGCCACCATGGACACGCCAGGTTAGACATGCTAAATCTTTCCCAGTAAGCCATGACCTCGTGGTGATACACAGATTAACAGAAATGTGTTAAATCAAGATGTGACAGTTAGCCAATAAGAGGCTAGAGACAATGGGCCAGACAGTGTTTAAATGAATAGTTTCTGTGTGATTATTTTCGGTGTAAGCTAGCAGGGCGGGAGGGAACAAAGGGCCAACCACTCTCATTACAACAGTTACCTTTCAGCTAACAGGCATGAATGCCTAATCACAGCCCTGGACTAATTCTGGGGTCAGGCTAGCCATCCCAATATTCTTAAAACAACAATGTTTGCATGGTCATCTTGTTTATGCGTTATTTTCCATTGTGTTTCTATACGCATTTTGTCTTTTCCCTGAACTTTCTTTCTTAGCCCACAAGGGGCTTCCTCTTTGTCTCAGATTTCTTGTTCTTAGCTTGAAGAAAGTAATATTCCTCGACTATCTTAAATCTCAATTCTGAGATTTCTGAACCGTCTAGGGAAACCTGACAAAGTCCATCTTTCACTTTTTCTTTCTTTCTTTTTTTTTTTTTGTTTAAGCAAGAATCATTACCATGCTATTTTTGTTAATGTTATTGGATGATTATTTTCACTTAACCTAAGAACAAAAGAAAAAGGAACTGCAAGAGTAGACAGCAGTCAGAGGAGGGGCTGGTGGCTAATGCCAGAGATTTAGTTGCTAACATCTGCCCTCTCCTTAATAGTTAGCTGTATAGGAATTCTGCATGCTGTAAAGTTGGAAGGAGATAAATTGCGTGGTTGCTCTTACATGATGCAAGACAGTTCTGTAACCCTGAACAAGTATGTGAGCCCTGATTTCCAAACAGGACTCCCTGACTGCCCGATCAGTGTCTCCATGTGCCCTAAACCCACTCTTTAATATCATTATACACAGGTAAAATTTATGTTTGAGCATGTGAATTGTCAGAAGCCGCCCCATGATTGCAGCATATTTACTACACATTGCTCTTGCAGAATCCTACTAAATATTACAGTATCATCAAATTGCCACTTTTGGCTATACCAAAGCATGGCTTTAAAAGTATGTTTATAGTCATCTGTATATTGCTGTTTCAGGTGGAGAGATGTCTCAGTCATTAAAGGCTAGGCTCATAACTAAAATGTCAATAAATTGAATATTAGAATGAATTGTTAAAAAATTCTGTCTTCATACATGGAAATATACCCTCAGCTAGATAATATACCCAAACTCCTGCCCTTCATTAATACAAATGAGATATTCATTTTTCTTCTTTTTTTCCCTGGTTTTTCAAGACAAGATTTCTCCATGTAGCCCTTGCTGTCCTGGAACTCACTATGTAGACGAGGTTGGCCTCAAACCCAGAGCGCTGCCTGACTCTGCCTCCCAAGTGGTGGGATTAAAGGTGTGTGCCACCACCACCTGGACAATACCACATCTTCTCCTTGGTATTTACAAATATACATTTTCGCTTTGACAGGCCCATATCTTTTTCACAAAAGGGAAAAGGACACACTCAAGCTCATTTGCAAACAAGCAGAAAATGTGGGGTTACAACAAGTGCTAGGACAGCCATTCACTTTCCCTTTTAGCAAGTCGTTAGTTGTTTGTACAGAAAAAGCTGAAATCCTTCATTTCTGAATGATTTCAAGTAAACAATCCATAATGAAAGCAGGAGTGAAATAGTAAAGTCAAGAAATCATAAGAGATTTGGCTGAGGCCTATTTCTCATTATAGTTCAAGTTTATGTCAGAACTGCAATTGATTATTGATCCAACCTGTCCATCAAACATCTTCATCAATCAGACTGCTTCAAATGCTTCCCAATATACTTAGGTCTAAATTCTTTAAACAATGTACTGACCCCTATTTTTCTTATCTCTGGTACTTGAATCACTTAGCTTTATGTCACTAAGACCAAATTACTTGACACAGACAATTGGAGTGAGGAAAAAGGTTATTGGACTCAATTTCAGAGACTTTCAGGCCACCATCACAGAAAAGGCATAGCAAAGCAGCTCCATTATGGAGTGCAGAGAATGTCATGGAGGCTGTTTCCATCCCAGTATAGAGGACGGAGAGAGTAGGCTAGAAGAAAGCAGGCACTATGTTAGCTGTCAAAAAGCAGCCTCAAGTGACCTCCTTGAACCATGTAGACCCCATCTCCCAAAGAACGAGCTGATTTCCAAACTAGCATCACCAGCAAGAGAAGTGTTTAAGGTATGCCCTTGAGGACATTTCAGATTCAAACCATAAGAATACATAAAGAAAATCCCATGATGCCTGAGGACACTGCCTTCTACTCCTTGTTTTCTGGTGATCTTTGCTCCCCTCTGATAGTCATGAGTAGCAGCTGAAATACATTTCAAAAAAAAGATATTTGCTGTGTTTTAACTTATTTTTAATGTATCTTTACATAATTCACCTTGATTCAAATGAAGATGAGATCATGTCAACACTTCCCTACTGTTCCAATATGCTACTGCAAAGTACTATCATTTCTGAAATGGAAATAGAATATTTAAAAGCCGAAAGAAATGGGTTATTTTCAGTCTTTCATTACTTAAGAATAAACAAATGCTTACTATTGAATCTCTTTCACCATACAGAATAGGTTCTTCTGTATTTCTTATTCAAATAAATAGGATGAATAGAAAGGAGGCAAAGGAACTAAAAATCACTGCATTCTGTATGAAGTGCCAATACAGAGAAAGAGTCATTTGTCTAATGTCTTTATTATGGTGATTGATGATCATAATTAGAGATTAGAAGATATTTTCCAACAATAGCTTTCATTCATGGGCTGCCTCACATTACCATAAGCTAGATACATTTATGAATCATTTGAAGGACTCTTAACTGGCTCTTATTATTCTCATATAGTGGACAATAGACTTTTAAGTTCAGAGAGGTTAAGTAGATTCTCCATACCCAACAGCCTGTGAATGCTAGGCTTGGGGATAAGGCACAAGAATCCTCATTTAGGTAGTTTTATATTATATCTACAGCATTCATATTTCAATCCTACATGTCATGAATGCATCCAGCTCTTTTAGGAGGTGTGTATGTGTGTGTGTGTGTGTGTGTGTGTTTGTGTGTGTGTGTGTAGGCACATGTGTGTGTACTGAAACTTTCTGAAATCAAATAAGAGAAGAAAGTTTCTACAGGATATTTTACAGCTTACATATAGAGTACTTATAGTTTACACACGTTGTTCTTTCTCCAAAATAACTATTTTTTATATGAAGAATTTGTTTTAAAAAAATCACAGTAAAACAATTTTCACCAGTTTGAGTCAATGATTTTAACCATCACTTTCATTCTCATCTCTGATGTTGTAATAATACAGTGTGTGTTATTAGTGTTCTCCACATTCTTGACACACTTATGTATCCAAGACTCAATACTCCGTTGTTTTCATTACCAAATACAAATATTCACAGAAACACCATTTGCAGAAGATCATGAAACAATTAGAAACAAAAAACTTAGATGGCTGCTCACAAAGGACTCTATCTCTAGGTTTTAAATGAACAAATTACCTTGGTCTTCCCAGGGAACTTAGCGTTGTGTGACTCTAACAGTGCACATGCTGAGAATCAACTAATGGGCATTATAATAATCCATTTGTACACATGTAGACAGGGTGTACATACATGTATACTGCATCTCCTTTTCCTCTTGTATCTTAAGTGTAATGCACATATAATTGATTCACCAATGCATATATTAGTGACATCTCAATGTTCTTAATATCAGGCAAATATCAACAAACTATTGCTAAGTAATAAATAAAGACTTCCACACTAGCATAATCAGGATTGTATAAAGTGAGAAGACAAGATTTAAAAGATGATAAAAATTTTATACAGATAAAATCTCATATTTGCTTCTCATATATTGTGATTCTCATTTTGTCTCAGAAGATAATATTTAACCTCTTAACCCCTTGACCTGAAAGGTCTAATGTGAAATTCATGATATCATGGTATTTTTTATACCCTACATCCTGTTTATCCTTTGTTGTTCTGGGTAGACATGCTATTCTTGACCTAGGTCAAAGTCAGTAAGCAAGCAGTTTGATTTTTTGCATCAATAGCTCTTGAATAATTGGACCTTTGCACAAACATCTCTTAGAAAATTTCCATTTAGTAAAATGTTTTCCTTAGTTTAATCAAACAGTCAGAACCTGAATGGATGTGTATCTAAATAAAAACGCATCTGTGCTTTCTCCTTTCTGTAAACAAAGGAGAGGAGCAGGCTGACAATCTTGGGCATCTGCACAACTTAACAGAAGACTTCTAGGGAGTGGGAAATGACCTCATTGAGCAATCTTGGCAAAAGCAATTTCCTTGTATTTTTCTGCCAGATGAAAAAATGTGATATGTGGGCCATGAGAATATTTCAAATGCATATCTTGCTTCTCATTCTTTGCTGCTAAAAAAAAGAAAAGATACTAAACTATATGATTTAGCTTTCTATATGTGTAATAATAATTAGGTAAAATTGTTATTCATAGATGCATTTAGTGTTTGTGATTTCTACATAAAGTAACAATCTGAAAATAGAATAAACTTTAAGAACAAGGTATTAAAAAGTAAGATCTTCCTTTGTGCTAAGTGCCAAAAAGAACACATTTTACATTAATTGGTTGTCTCAGTCCAGACCATCTGTCTCTCCAAATGTAATGAACACTAGCATTCTTGTGGGTACGCACTCAATCGATCAAATTGGGTCTGAAATAAATCCCATTCAAAGTCTTATTATAGTATCAACTTGTGAGTTAAAGAACAAATATTAAATTTTCTCTTATCTATGTCCTTCTCAGTGATAAATGTAAAGGTATTTTACAGTATGGGCCTCTCATAGTTGCATTACACCTTGTTCTCACATTATACAGGCCATGCATATGTAGACAATATTATATGGTATGGTGTACACTGTATAATCGTACTCACATGCGCCTTTCATGGATTGTTTAATTGAGTTTTGGCAATCTCATCAAATGCTTAAAAATCATAATTAGCATCATTTTGTGGATAAGGAAATTAGGGTTTAGGGCATAATAGGATTTAGCTTAAAGCCATTTTTATAATTCTCTTTCATCTTACTCTGTTGTCACCTGGTATTCTGATAATCTCGTATTGGTAAAATTTCATGCCAGAATCACCACAATTTATGAATGAGGAAGGTGGTAGGAAAAAAGTCCCATAAACTTTTATTACCATCTGGGTCTCATCTTGAACTCCCATCCCTAGCAATCATTCCTTGTGTCTCACGATGAGCTTGGCACTCCCTTAGTACTTTTACAGATGTTTAGCTGTTTTTTTCTTTTAAAAGGAACACCATACTTGTAACTAAAATGGCAAATGCATAAGTATGTTTCTTTCAAAGATGTAAATTTAGGCTGCCTGTGGCAGCACAGCCACTAATCCATGCCCTGCCCTAAGAGGCAGAGGCAGGCAGATGTCCAAGCCAGGCTGATCTGCACAGTGAGTTCTTGGACAACCAGAGATGCATAGTAAGAACTGTTTGGGAAAAAGAAGCAAGGACATAAATACAATCAAGGAAAAGTGACTTTGCATGTTTTCTTGGCTAATTTTAGTCACGATGTCTCTTTCAATGACTTGACCAAGAAG
>PVIU01008640.1:0-27026 GCA_004026605.1 Ondatra zibethicus | reverse complement strand
TCCTAGCACTCGGGAGGCAGAGGCAGGCAGATCTCTGTGCGTTCGAGGCCAGCCTGGTCTACAAGACCTAGTTCCAAGACAGGCTCCAAAACTACAGAGAAACCCTGTCTCAAAAAATCAAAAAACAAACAAACAAACAAAAAAGAATTAAATGATATAATTACATATGACTTATCAGTGCCAATAAAAAAAGAGTGACATCTTGAAATTTGCAGGAATGGATGGATCTAGAAAAAAAAACTTTATTGAGTGAGGTAACTGAGACCAAGAAAGACAAATATAATATGTACTCACTCACAAGTGGCTTTTAGACATAAAGCAAAGCATAACCAACCTACAGGCCACAGCCTCAGACAACAAAGAGGACACTAAGAGAGACATACATGGATCTACATAGGAAGGAGAAGACAAGATCTCCTGAATAAATTGAAGGTATGGGGGGGGTCACAGGAGAGTGAAAAAGGGAAGAGGAGAGGAAAAAAGGGAGTGGAGAAAAATGTATAGCGTAATAAAAACAATAAAAAATAAAGTGTTTGGGAAAGTACAAAATACAAAAAAGAAAGAAAAGAAATGTTATCAGCGGATAACATTGCCCACCCCTTTAATCCAGTACTTGGGAGACAGACACAGGCGTTTTTCTGAGTTTGAGGCCAACCTGGTCTACAAAATGAGTTCTAGAAGAGCCAAGGCTGCACAGAGAAACCCTACTCAACCCCTCACTCCCCAAAAGAAATCATATCAAAGAGATTTTGATTTTGAGTGTGTATGATATGAGAACTAGATTTTGTGTGGAAGGCCCGAAACTGGGCTTTTTTAAGTTAGATTTCTGTTGCTATTCAGTAATAAATGGCATCTATATTTTTGCAGATTTTGACCTATTTATTTGTCCAATAAATAAATAAAATTTGAGAATCTGGTGAATAAAATCATTCCACATAAACTAAGTTTTAATTAACCTTTAAGATATATTTCTCCATTATTTAATTTGTATATAGATTAAGTTAAAGTATTGGAACACTCTGACATCCCACTCATTCCTTGTAAGTAAAGAGTAGCTTTGGAATCATTTTAGCAAGCTGCCAGATGTTTCACGATTAACCAACCTGTTTAGAAAAACCAGACACCACTTTTTTGTCCCCACCTGTACATTTAAAGCACATTCTAAAATTGACTACAAAATAGCTACCTTTGAACGCAGGGCTTTTTATTTCAAAATGCAAGACATTTTGGAACATTTGGTTTGTATCAAGTTGTTTTTTTCTTCTACACAAGAAGAGATAAAGTTGGCCAGATTCAGGGCAACAGTTTTTATGCTTTTCATGCATGTTCTGAGAGGTGACAACATCTCAGAAGTTGTTATGTCACAGAGATGATTTCTACTATCATGGCTGTATATGAGTTATTTAAGAGCTTAAACATACAAAGGTAGGAAAAATACAAGAAGATTTATCTTTCAAAATAACACAATAGTGATTTTCTCAGGTATGCAGAAGACAAATGACTTTGAGTCTCAGTGGATTGGCAAATCCTTTGGCAGCAACCTATGGAAAGGTCCTGGCTGTTTCTTTAAAGAATCTAGAATAATTCTAAGCTTCCACAAACAGGAAACTAAGTATAACGTAGCTTGCTTTCTTTGCTGCTACCAACAAACATTTCGTACTTTCTGCTCCTGAAAAGACATACCCAAATATGTTCCAGAGAACATCACACCAAAGGCCAGCTCTTGTATAGGTACCATAGTCCCTGGGCAGAAAATAATTTCAGGACACCGTACAACGAGTTGGTCAAGCAAGGCACGTGGTCTGCTGATTCTTGTGGACATGCAGTTATAAAACATATGAGTACACAGTTGCAAAAGCTGTGGTCTTTACTCTCTAAAACCTCTGGAGATGGGGTGCCAGCCATGATGATTTAAACTCTATTTGTACTGCAAATATCCATTAGGTCAGTAAATTGTGTTTAATTTTATGTCACATGTGCTGAGCATGTGCTGTTATTAATAAGTTTTGTTCTTTAACAATTAGATACATATACCTACTTCTTTCTGGTTATTCCCATTTTCATCTCCCCACAATTCTTCCCAGCTTTCCTCTTCCCTTTCAAACGTCTTACATTGACTAGTTCAGGGCTTGCTAAGTGTTCCAGAGTTTATCTGGGTCCTTCTGTGTGGCACTGAGTTTGACAGTAACCGCTAGAGACCAGTGGGTTCAACAGTGGTTATACAATTGGTACCTTGCATCTCCTTCTCCCAGAATCTGCTAGTCGCCAAGAGAGTAGCAGAAATAAGTGGTGGCGACCTTGAAGCCCCTTTTCCACCTGTAGCTGACTGAGACAAGGGCCAGTGCAACAGCCATAGTCGCTGTCAGTTCACCGTTGCAATGATCGTGTTGCGCTTGGGGATGGCAGGTCGCAGTCCATCTTCCGAACTTCTGTCTTTCCCATTCTTCTCTTTTGCAATATTTCCCGCACCTCCAGGGGCTGGAATAAATGTCTTGTTTAGGGTGAACTCTTAGCCATCCTTCATTCACAGCGTCTGGTGTAGCCACTAGTCTCTGCATTTATCTGTGTTTATTGAAAGGAGAGGCTTCTCTGTTTAAGGCTGAGAATAGACTTTGTCTGAGAGTGTGCAAATATTTAGAAAGTGGTTTGGTTCTGTGTTAATTCAGCTAAGCAGCAGTTTTAAGTTTCCCCTAGGACCTAAGGTATTTTAATCGTGGATTTTTGGACTGGGTTTACTGTACTAGTATGATTTCCCTTTTGTAGAGATGTCAAATCCAATCAGAGTGCCATTCCTTTCTTCCAGAGCCACCATGCCACTACTGGCCCAATAGGCATATTTTGCCTGATAGTTTGGTATTATAGCACAGAGTTCAAATCTGGATAAGGCCCTTGATTCCATTACCAATCTCCTCAGCTACTAAAGAAATTATTTTTAAAAACACTTTCTATATATAACTAGTAGTTTTACATTTCCACTTCTTATATTTACTTAGGTTTTCTGTCTATTTTTCTCCTCTCAACATATTGACGTAAGCAATGGAAACATGATTTTTCAAAGTTTAATAATTTTGAGCCATTTATTAAAGGCACGTCAACTATGACATAGAAACAATTGTTAATGAAACACCCATATTCTTAGGAAGAGGAAATACAGAGACTATTGGTAGGTTATGGCATTCATATCTGCTACATGAGATTATGATATGAATTTAGGTTCATAGATGGGGTCCAAGAGCTGAAGGGAGAATTGGGCACATTCCCCAAACCCTAACTAAGAAGCAATCTCCAATGGATAGCACTTGCAAATGAAAGTTTAGTTTTCCCCAACAAGAGAGCTCACTGGAAAAATGAACTACTCTTAAGCAGACAGCATGCCAAAGAGTAAGCAAATGGTCAACAGAAAATAAATTCAGTGAGAGAGGGTCCTTGTCTCATAATGTCATGACTGGGCTTTTCCTTTTGCTGTTTTCCCCCTTAGTTATATGTTATTATTTTATTAGAGTTTTTAGTTTTCTCTCTTGTTTTACCCCCATAGGCTCTTTGCATATGTATTATAGCTTTCAGTTTGTGTTTTTACGGGATTCCTGAGTGGTCTCTGCATCTCTGCCTGTTTCTTGTGTCTTTTCCTACTTTTTGTTTGCTTTGTCCTATTCTGATGAGTTAATTTTTGTTTCATCTTACTACAATTTTATTTTATTATTATCCCTTAGAAGCCTGTTTGTTTTCTTTTTTAAATAAATTTTAATTGTTTTTATTGAGCTATATATTTTTATCTGGAAATATATATATATTTATCTGGGAAAATATATCTATGTATTTATAATACATATTTATATTACATAAATATATCAATATATATTTATATCTGGAAAAATATACGGCCTGTTTCTTTTTTAATGAGAGACAGAAAGGTAGTAGATTCAGAAAGGAAAGGTAGGTGAGGAGGAACTGGGGGCATAGAGGGTTGGAAAACCAAAGTCAGGACACATTACCTGAGGGAGGAAAAAAAATCTACTTTCGGTAAAAGAGAAAATAAACGATTTAAATAAAAGAATTTAGGTTTAGAGCCTGTGGGTCGAGTCACGAGGTGCTTTTGCTTCAGAGGTAGTGGAGAGAAATGTTATTTTAAGTGTGGTAAAGGAAGTTCCCAAATTAAGCGACAAGGTACAAAACATTGTTTTGTTAAAAAACAAAATGTTCATAGCCATGTTTTGGTTTCATTTGCTTCATTTGGTGGGATTTTGGTCATCATCATGCTAAAATCCATTTTCCTTATGACTTGCTTTATTTTCTTTTTTGCAGTATGTTCAAAAACATCACTCATCGTTAAGGAACTGAATAAGTGTATTCTTTCCACCTTGGAGACTATCATAAAGCAATGAGAATAAACCCTCAATAACCAAATCACATCACAGTATTTCAGTTATTCGAGTTATCGCACAGGTAAAATCCTATGGGAAGCAGCATTTTGGTAACCTATGAGGCATGATGCCTAGAAGGGAATGTCAGGAGGCTCTGAAAATATTGATCATGCTCTGTGCATGCATGTTTACCAAAATGCTACTCTCAAAAACCATGTATCATCTGTGAAAACTCACTGAGCTGTAAACTTATCACACAACTTGCTGTGTATATTACCTGAAGCAAAGAAGAACAATTCAGTGACATTGGTTATGTGCTTAATTTCTTTTGATCTTGTGTTAATTTTAACTTTTTAACAATAGTTTTAATTTTTCTAACATGTTACATTAAAGTATTATTCATTTTGAAGACTGAGTGTTGATGCCTTAAAAGTTTTTTGCCCAAGGCAAGCATCTCAATTGTCTGGCCATACCCTACACTCTGTGTTTCTCAGAAGTGCTGAAAGCCAAAGGATGCTCAAGAATTAACTCAAAGCCTCAGAAAATGCACTCCCTTTGGAAAATGCTTTCCTGATTAGCTACGAATCTCCCCATGCCTTCTACTCTCTTATATAGTTAAGACAGAAAGTCTTATAACCTTCATAGCTTTTATTAGTCAAGCGAGTCACAGCTTACCATTATTAAAGGGGGGAAATTAAATAGCTAAAGCAAACACTCTACAAAAATGAAACACTTTGTTCCTCGCGCTTACCCTGGTGTCAAAGGGAAGAGTGTTTTCTTCCTCTCTAAATGTCAGAAAATCAAGGAAATTCAGCTTGAATAAGGTCCAAAGTCAAAACAGCTTGTTAAAAATTATGTGGAATCTATTATTCAGTTTTTTCAAGGAAATTTTAATTTGAAAGCCATCAACCATTTCCCAAGATTAATTATCTTCCTTTAGGGAGAGGATCGTAAAAGTCAATTGTAGGCAAAGTTGCAGAGCAAAGAGTTATGATTTTCCAATTATTGCCTTATGTGATTTTTTTGCCTTTTATTTGACAATAAGCTGTATTTAATGTGATTTGGCCCTTTCTCTTGACACTTTAAAAGTCTATCAAGTACTTTTGTCACCCTCCTGCCTTCTCTTTTGCCTTTGGATTGTCTACTTGTGATTAACAGGGGCTTGAGTTGTTTGGAACTCAATCAGAATGCAGCTGTTTGATAATGGTACAGTGAACAGCTGACACTTTGCCGGGCGCAGAGCTTTCCGACAAAATGATTACATGCATTGTACATCAATCATCTGAAGTAACCAAAATAAAGCCAGCTTAATAGGACAATATCTCATGATAAATACCTTCCCTTGAAACTCCCCATCTTTGCTTCCGCACTTATGTATTGATAAATGATGCTCCTTCACCTTGATGAGCTTCTTCTGTGAGCAGGAGGCCCAGCTTCCTGTGACAGCTTCCTGCTGAATTCAGTATTATACCTGGATGTTTAAGGTAGTTTTCAGAGTATATTAACTGCAAAATCAATAAATAAGAGCTAACTCAAAGCTTAGGAGGGTAGGGGTCTGCCTCCATCCGATGGAACTGGGGAGCTAGACCTCTGCTTCAGGGTTTCTGTCATCTTTCCACTTTTGCGTACAGACATGGGTTGGTGTCAGCATCCACAGGGTCCAGGTGAGGAAGGACTAGGTCTGATTGTCCCTCCTCAGCAGCTTCTTCCCTCTGTGGAGTAAGAAGAATGATGCTTAGCTCATGTTGGCTTTTAGAAAGAAAGCCAAAAGCAGCTGTTGGAAAGCCAACTTTCACCTTAGCTGAGGTAATGGAAGAGAAGACCCTCGTAGCAATTGCAGGGGCTGATGTGGATCTGGAGTGTGCCAAGTTTAAGGTCAGCCTGGCTATATGATGAGACTCCATCTAAAAGAAGGACAATGCTTAAAGAAGCCAGACAAACATAATTGCCTCATAATATACACAGTTCAGTTTGTAATGCCACCAGAAGATATCGGTCAGGTGGAAAGCATCATTATGTATATAAAAACTCTGAGACAAACTGTCTTGTTGACAGTATATCAAACTTACTTGAAAATTAAATTATGATATCATTGACATTAAGAATTTGGGATCTTCAGCTAATTCTCTTTGAGAAAAGCAATAGAAATAATATATGTTCTTTTTCAAGAGGCATTTTCCTTTGATGTAGATTGTGAAATATTCATGTAAACTATACTGCAAAGTAAATGCTGTATCTGTTTGCACTGGTCACCTTCAATTTCTTTTCATTTGCCTTATGAAGGTTAAGGGTACATGTAACATTCAAAAGTTTATCATAATATCATCAACAAGGTAAAAGAATACAATCATCATAAGTGAATTTAAGACAGTTAAGAGTAACAAAGGTATGCAAAAAAGTGATTGGTTTAATAAAGGATAAATGCAAACAATGTATATATAAAGACTTCCTAGAGTGCCTTGACCCATCACTCAGCAAATG
The DNA here is from genome assembly GCA_004026605.1 of Ondatra zibethicus. Taxonomy (NCBI): domain Eukaryota; kingdom Metazoa; phylum Chordata; class Mammalia; order Rodentia; family Cricetidae; genus Ondatra; species Ondatra zibethicus. The sequence continues at coordinate 20,184 of PVIU01008640.1, read as the reverse complement.
GAAATACTGTTATAGAAATCAGCAAAGCATTACTTTGGAGGATAACTTAAATTTTTGAGTAAATTCCGTATCTATATTTATTGTAGTAAGCTTGTGGTATTTTAGCCAGTAAATATTTACATATTCTACTGAGATAACAGTTTATATTTGGGTATTCAGTGGCCCTTATTATTTAAGTAGAATTAATTACTTTCTTTCAATTTATCCTTTAATGAAAGGTTGATCCCAAGGAGAAATTATAATGCTAACTGTATTAACAAACAAAAATGGAGGTAAAGTTTTATTTAAAATATGTATTTGGTATTAAACTTAAGTGACTCATGAGAAGTGATACTAACCCCATGTCCCAGCAACTAGAAATTAAAATTTCAATAAAAGCAGAAAGATATTTGCTTAAATAAATACTAAAATATTAATTACCATTTTCTGTGTCTGAGGATTTTTATGTTGTTGTTGTCATTGTTCAAAGTATTTGTAGAAACTTCAAATGTTGATATTCAATTTTCATGGTTCACTAACACAAGGAGCAACACTGTAAACTATGTGACAAATTTTTGTCTGCTGTTTCATTCTCTCCTCTGAGATCAACTCATCAACAAACCATAGAACAAACTTTTGACAAGGTCATGTAAACTGTCTGCAGTCAAGAAAGACGAATTCTGAGCATCGCCCTCTCCAAGCCCAACAGATTCAATTCACCTAATTGTGGCTTTAGAATAAAATATATCAAGAAAGTGTGCTAGAGAGACATTTACAGTCAAGTTGGCTTGAAAATAGTAACCATATTGTAGAATTTTTGTAAGATTACATAAAGTGATATGGCAATGTGCTTACAATGGTACAATCTAATATGTATGCTGGAACACAGGATCATCACCGTAGCTGTTAGCATCATTATTATCACTAGCACTGTCTATGAAATGTTTTGTTATTAAGACTTTTATGAAGTTCAGAGTCTTGGAAAAAAAAAAGTGCTGTGATAGCAATGTAGCTGAGCTCTCCTAACCACACAAATATTTTAATTGAAGTTGACTTAAGGGAAGCACTTCCTAAGCACAGAGCCCTGAAAAATTATAATTATAATCATAAACTAGGCCACGGCAAGGTAAGTCATATCACATCTTCAGCAAATGTTCTTTGTATGCTCAGCAATTTCTAAAGTGGTTTTACAAACCTTCATGTCTGACCTGGTGGTAAAGCGTTTTGGCCCACTATTAGCCCTTTTCCATATCTGGCACTTCTGCATGGGTGGAAGCAACCGATTGTGCGTGTGGGACAAACGCATCTGTATTGAAGTGTAGACTTGTTTTCTTGTCAGTCATCCCTAAAAAGTACTTATGATTTGCATAGCATTTACATTATGTTTGTATTGTAAGTAATCTAGATGATCTAAAGTATATGGGAAAAGTACATAAACTGAAATGCAAACACTACACCATTTTCTTTGAGAGAATTCAGCATCCATGACAGGGACCTGAATCAAGACCCCCAGGGATATGCTATTTTACTCCACAAATACTTACACAGACATTACCTCACCAGTCTGCTTTTTTTTTGGGGGGGGAGTTAAATAAAAGCCTCAAAGGCCTTGGATGCACCCTTCAATTTTCTGTCATCTTTCCTATTTAGCTCCACAAATACCCACTTCCGGGAGAAAGATGGAGGATGCATGTGCTTCTGTAGATCTTTTCAGAGTTGAGCATGGGTGTGTCTCAGATACAAAGGTCTTTAAAAGAAGAAATTGTCTTCATTCTTTTGCATTGTACTTTGGGTAAAAAAAAACACAAACAACAAAACAGCTCAGAAAGATAATCGATTTTGACTATGGATGATAATCTGAGAGGTGAAAAGAAAACTCTGGGACTTTATCAGGAAAAGCCTGAACCATCAAAATCAAGATATCAACTGTGATTATTCTGTTGTAACAAATTTATAAGAAAATAACTTTTAAAGTACTCTATAGTCATGCCAGGATGTTTTTACATAGCAGAGTTACTGGTATTGTGCCTGTTGCTGGAAATGTAAATGCCATTAAGGTACTTACTCTGCTCAGCAGGAATTCTGAGGACCCTCTTTAGTGACATTTTCTGGGATATTTATATTTTAGTGTATTTAAGTAAAGGAAGAGGAAATAGTTCAAGCTTAAAACATGAAAGAAAACTTAATCTAAATAGGTTGTAAATCAGCTCAACAAATAACAATGGTCTACTCACCTGAAATAACACTCCAACAACCCATTCAAAAACTCAGTTTTCTTTTTCGATTTATGATCTAATTATTGCCTTTGAAACCAAGGATTAAAGAGTTAATATCAGTCACCAACTAGTTGTCAATAAGAGCTTCATTAAATTAGCAAAATAAGTATTACACATTTTCAGAACAATGATGTGCGAAGTCGTCTGTATGGGACCTACACAGATGGAGCATCTGTCCTTTGGCATTTACCAGTCTTTTCAAATGTACTCATGACTGCCTTTCCCAGAGATACCTCATCTGCATATCCTGCTGATAAGATTTCTGCAGAATTTAACAATATAATGATGACAGTAAGATGTTATTCTGTTGGGCAGGGAAGATATTTTTGATTTCTCTTATCTACATCTTGGAAAAATTGGAAGTATAAAATAATTTATATTTTCTCAATGACATAATCCATGTGTTACATATCTTACTATATAAGTTAGGCTTTCTTGTTTCACTTAACTGATTGGTCACATTTGAGAAAGATCCAAGGGACATTGACGTGCATGCTTTCTCTCTCTCTCCAAGACATGTATAAACACACATCTAGATAATGACTAATAACATTGTATTAATTACATTATTTTCATATGGGTTATTTCACTAACTGTCAACACACATAGCATGTTTTCACTTACATAAAAGTGAACATTGCAAAAATAACATGAAACGAACGCCAATTTTCCCACCCACACAAAATTAGTCTGGCTATAGCTAATCTTAGGTTTGCTGACTTCACTGAAACGGTCAATCTGCAAGTCAAAGAAAGAGCTCAGAAAGACAGCAAGTTGACTGTGCCCTGACAACCTAACTCTCACTCAAGCATCCCTACAGAGATTATGGTAACTGAGGGGCTCTTCCTTTGCTCACATGTGTTCTTTCTGCATGGCAATGTCACCACTGATTTTCTTTCTGTGTACTGTGCACTCAAACAGGTGTGAAGAAAGCAGCCTCTAGCCCGGTGTGCTTGCTCTCACACTCATGTCAATGGAATAAATCAGTATGATTAACGAGAGGACGATAAATAAAATGCATGCCCTCAAAGCTAGGCAGGACAATGCCAGAGACCACAGGCAAGGCAAATCCTGCCTAGATTCTACCGATGATCTGAAAATTCAGATTAGAGAATACAGTGTTCAGGGTTTGCATGAGTAAGAGCAAGAGATCTGAGTGGTTGACAAAGGAACAACTTGCATAAGAGCTCAAAGCCACAACAAGCGTTGCATTAGGAAATTGTAGTTCCACGAGTGCTGTGGTTGGATTGTGGTTGTACCTCAATGGTCCGGGATCACAGGCCTGCATCTTAGTGTTCCTGTGTTGAGATGACAGTAGGTTTAAGAGGTGAAGTATAGTGAGGGGGGGTGTGTTAGGTCCAATAGAACACAGGCCTTGGGGGATTATGGAAGCACAGTCTCCCTGGCTTCCTATCTGATGTGACCTCTCCAGCACACATGCACACCTATGGTCCATTCACTAGGAAGTCTTCACTGGGGGCTGACTCATTAAGATTGTTCAGGGTTAGACTTTGAGCTTCCAGAATGGTTGGCTAAATAAACCCATTTTAAAAATAGACATAGCCTGTCTGAAGTATTTCATTATAGTAATACATAACAAACTAATATACTGCCAGTGTCTATTTCCACACTAAATGGCCCAGTGGACATAGTGATAAAAATGCAGAAATATAAATAGAATTTACTGGACCACTTTTTTTTCATTTTAAATGAATAGCTATCCATTCTGTCCATTAGCATGGCTGAAAGAGGGACTCCATCAGTTTTGTCCTGAAATACTTATTGCTTCAAAACCAATAAATGACAGTATTGATCCATTATGTAAACCCTCTTATTCACATTCCCTCTTTCCCCTTTTTCAAGAAGGATAATGAAATTTTTAGAATACAAATTTAAAATCAACCTGAAAAAGTATCAAAACTGTGTCTGTCTAAACAAATGCAATTTCCTACTTCTGTGTTTACTGAAGAGCTTTAGTTCAAAGAATATGTTTACTATTTGAAATCAGACACAGGACTTGCCGTCACTTCTAAATTCAATTTAGGTAGTTTCTAAAATAATTTCCATATCTTTAATGAGTTTTGTAAATCACCTCTGAGAACGCACAGGCTAATATTCTTCATGAAGCAACTGAAGAACAATACTCATAAAAGGAATCCATGCTAATGAGCGGATCACACTGGAAGCTTCTGCTCACTGTATGCTTTCTGTTACTTTAATCAAGCAAGTGACAAAGTGAATCTCCACACTTATTGTGCAATAACAACAGCAGCACCTGCAGAAAAATGAGGATTGTGACAGCTGACAAGTAAAAGCACTGAGTATGTTAAAAATGAGCCGTACGTTATCTAGGTTGAAGATTCTTCCACAGCCCTGGAATAGGAAGGTTCCTAGTACCATTCGCAGTGGTTCCGCATATTATTGTAATAGATCCTGAGTCCAGTCAGTGTAATGCAGTCCCTGCATTGTCTAAGATTGAACAAACAACAGGAAAAACCTACGATTAGTATTTCAGAGAGAATTATAAACAAAACAATGTACTCAGTTGGAGGAAATACGGTCTTGTTAAAGTAGAATAATGTTTCTATTAATTACACCCATTGAGATTTCCTCAGTGACACATAAATGTATATGTTCATGTGCCAGATAATTATAATGTCCCATGAATGAGACATGAGGCGCCTCACTCATGTTCCGGTATCAAGCCATCAATACTATCCTGAAAAGTTTTGTTTCTAAGGAATGAAAAGAGATGGAAATGTAACTAGAAAAATTATCTCAGAAAAATCCCTTTCAGAGTGCAGATGGCCCTTCATAATTCTGACATAAGAAAAACACTTATGCTTAGATTTGTCTCTTCTCAATTATGTGTCACTGCAGCAAATTACATATCGAGTAATTCTTTAGTCCTTCTCAGATGGCCTTTGTCCTCTTGATGGAGATACACAGCCTCTGCATGGCGTATCCTTTAATGTAATTTCTTAATTCTTTCAAAGGGTTAAAATGAAGCCTTTATGTAGATCTGACAAGCTTGTAGATGTACACGCTCAGTACTGAAATGCTATCTGAAATCCTTAGCATTGCAGTGAACTGGAAAACTGGACTTCCATTACGTCAAAAGCAGACTTGAATTATCGGAGCTATGAGAGGGGAAAAAAGAAAAGGAGAAGGAGGAGAGAAGATAGGAAACCATAGTGGAAATGGTAAATGTAGTACAAGCTTACGACACAGCCAGATGAAAACTGTGACACACAGAGGGTTGCTGAGTTGTTTTAGCATGGAAATCTGTGCAAATACAGCAAGGAGTATCAAACATGCCCATTAGAGGAAGATGCTTAATTGGAACAGTATCCTATTGATCTAGATCAGAAAGTGACCAAAGTGTTTGCCTGGGACATTTTAAAAACTCACTTTTAAAAGTTTTGATTAATTCACATCATTACCATATCCAAAATGCCTTTTATAATTTAGTTATGTCTTAGGATGTATCTTATAGCACACAAATAAGAAAATACCTTATATAAAATGTTCTAGAGAGTTCTCTGAATTATAAATTTAGAGAACTGCCCCAAGAACATATTTCTCTACCCTTTCCTCCATCTTGTCAACTATTATTCTATCTTATTAAAAATTTAAACCAAGTTTTATTGACTAACTATATTGGATATGTCATGATGTACATTGAGCAAATATGAAACAGAGGAGGCATTTGGAGCAAGTCAAATACGTCAGTGTTTTCATCCATAGAAAGAGAATTAGATGAACTCTGAAACTTCTGGTTTATCACCTATTAGAATCACAGTGACGATGACTGATACTCAATCTGTTACTGAGGTCTAAAACTTACTATAGAATAGGGTATTCACTATACACTTTTTTTCTGAAAATTAAATGTTAAAAAATTTAAATGAATTGACATAATTTCAGTATTTCAATGAAATTAAGTTGACTTGCTCTGTGTATGTATCAAAATGTGCCTTATGAATCTAACTAAAGAAGATAAACACCTAATTTATTTCTGTGAATTTTCATTCTTCTACACAGCCTCTATTCATATCACTCCAAATATCTCCTAAGATCTGCCTATCGCTGGCTGGGAACTGGTATCCAGTTTCCCAGATGCCCCTAATTAGCTCAGCTTTAGTTTTGACACACATGTGTCTCCTGCATTGTATTGGGAGAGGTTGGGGTGATCAATAGAATTCATTATAAATAAAACCGTCACGTCTGAGACCTCAACTTGTACTGTTAACACCCTTTCCTTCATACTTCCTTTTGCCTCGCTTAATTTTCAGTGTTGTGTAGCCCTGGGAGAAGCCATATGGTAAGGAATAGAGGCCTCAAGCCAAGAGTCGTGAAGGAACTACGGCCTGCCAACAGCCATGTAAGTGAGCTCAGAAAAATCAATTCTCTGGCTGCGATATGGCCAAAAATTTAACGGCAAACTTGTGAGCAATCTTGAGCCAGAATCACACAGCTAATATGCTCAGTGATTCTTCAGTAACAGAAAGTGTGATACAATAAATATTTTTACTTTTAAAGTAACCAAAATTACAAAATATTAAAGTCATTTTAGAAATATTTTGTTTTGTAGCAATAGCTAACTGTAACAGATTTTGGTCTTTTGAAGTAGACTACAGCTATTATAATAAATCCTAAAAATGAAAGCAACTTTAGAAATTGGAGGTGGAATTTAAGATGGTGAGCAAAACCTTGTATCTTGGAGATGCTATTGGAAGTGTGGTGGTCTCTGATAGAGCTGCAAGTCAGGGCTTTAAGAACATGAGATAAACACTATTAGAAGCCTAACAAGGGAATTCTTGTATTATTAGTTGCAGATTATTTAACAACACTGTTGCCTGTAACTATAAGGAATGTAGATACTGTACTTAACGAACAAGGCATTCTATCTGAAGAGATATCCAAACAGGATATACTGCATGTACTTATTTGTTTCATTCTAACTGATTGCAAAAATAAAAATAAGAAGAGAGTGCAATAAAATAAAAAAACCATAATTAAGCAAAAGAACTAAACAATCAATATTTAAAAAATCCCCCAGTCTCTATAGAGAGCAACATATGATCTGAGGATAAATCTGACAGTATGATACAAGATCTCTGTTAAGACCTGGAAGATCAAAGCTGTTGTCTCTGTGCCTTCCTAGGTCAGAGCAAAGGTCCTCACAAGGGGCTGGGGTTGTGCATACTTCATCTGAGGGAAACAGAGCCTCCGGGAGGCTTAATAGCACTGTCCTTTCCAACCTCAGCAGCTGGTAAAGAGGAAGGATTTCCACAGAGATATCTGTGGATGTGAATTGTTTTTTATCATAATGAAGTAGATACCAACAATTCATAGAACATCAAGAGGCGCTTAAAAGAACTAGAGCTCAATAAAAAGCCATTTTGGACCTAGAGTGGGTAGAGTATAAAATGAAAAGAAGCATGCACAATATACAGACTCTGTTTACAAAAACAGGCTGAGGAAAAAACTTCTCAGCTACAAATAAATACTTGATACTTTGCATGAAGTAGGAGGGATTGATGTGGGGTGGACCTGAGACCCAGTCAAGAACATTCACATGCTGGGAAGTCTGTAGTTCTTCCATCCCTAATGCAACAGAATATCTCGGGTACAGGGATGTAGTAACTTGCCCTTTTCTTCTCCCAAGTCTGAAGGGACAAATGTGGGTGTTTGTACTCAAAGAACCCATGGAGCCCCTAGTTCACCCACAACAGTTAGGGGATATTTACATATACATGTATTTATTTCATTGTAGGGGAATCAAATCTTTGGAACCAGAGGGTGGTTTCCAGACAGCAAGATGAACCTTGAATTATTCCTGCCATGCTGTTCTCACAGACTCGTGCATCGCTGCTCAGAGTTTTACAGTACTGTTCTCTCCATGATAAAAAGCATGCAACAGGACCGGTGAGAGCACACTTTGGAGAGTCGGTTTTGTGAGATGCCAGCTTCTATTTTGGAGACTCTTGTTTCCACCCTTTCTCTCTACTGAATCTTGTGCTTCTCTCTTTAAAAAAAAAAAAGAAAAGAAAATAGATTTTCCTCTTATACAATACATCCAATCACAGTTGCTCCTCTCTCCACCCTCCAAGCACCCCCACCCCTGTAGGAAGATAAGGCCAAAAGGAGCCAACCTGTAGTCTGCCTACAGCTGTCAAAGGTCCTGTTTGTGCCTAGCCAATAAGGAGCTACCAAGCAAGGATTCCTGAGTGCCTAGCAACAGACGCTGTCAGAGGTCCTGATCATGCCTAGCCAATGAAAGACGAGCACTAGATGTCAACTGTCACCTGTCACCCAGCCTGGGTGTTGGGAGGGTACATAAAATTTCCCCCATTGTTAAATAAACTAGTCTTCTGTAAGGCTTCTGTCTGACCCCTCGGGTCTGTGTTTGTTGACATCCGGCCTTTTCACCTCTTTCACTCAAGGAAGATGTTAGGACCCAGCAACACCTCCCCCTTGTGTAAGATCCCTTCTCTCCCAAGGATCATCTCCCCCTCCATTTGCCTTGAGGAAAGAGCAGGCCTCCAAGAGACAACAATCCAAACAAAACAGAATACACCAAGACCAGGCGAAAGCCCCTATGTGGAGGCTGGACAAGACAACCCAATAGTCGGGAAACAGGGCAGGCAAGAGTCAGAGACACGCCTGCTTCTAATGTTAGGAGTACCACAAAAATATCAAGCTAACTGGCATAACATACACTCAGAGGACCTGGTATAGACCCTTTCAGTCTCTGAGAGCCCATATGCACCTAGTTGAGTTGATTCAGTGGGCCATGTTCTCCTGGTGTCCTCCATCTACCCTGACACTTCCAATCGTTTCTGCCCCTCTTCTATATGGTTCCCTGAGCTTCGCGGGTAAGAACCCAGTGGAGACCACTGATTAAGACTCTTTCACGCATAATGTCTGACTGTGGGTCTCTGTGTTTGTTCCCATTTGTGACCAGAGAAAGCTTCTCTGATGACAGCTGGACAAGGCACCTAACCATGAGGATAGCAGAATATCATTAGGAATCATTTCATTGATTTAATTTAACTAAATTAATATATTTATTTATGCCTGTTGTGCTTGATTCTACCTTAGGTATCAGGGCTATCAAGTCTCAGGTTCCTGGCCATCCAGGCAGAGTAGGACATGGGCTCTTTTTCATGGCATGGACTTCAAATTCAACAAGAGTTTGGTTGGTCACTCCTGCAAGTTCTGTGCCACCATTGCCCCAGCACATCTTGCAAGCAGAACAGATTGTAGGTCAATTTTGTGGCTGTGTTGATGTCCAGGCTTCTTTTCCGTAGCTTGCAGAGTACCTCGTGCAAAGAGACTAGAAAGCATGTGTGAAGGCTCCATGCAGAGACTACCTCAAACCTAGGTTAAATGTGCTGTCTGAATGTTTGCCTCTGCAATGGAGCTCCATTGCCTGTTTTTCAAGAACAACCCACTTTCTAGCATCAGTCTGGGTTGTTTAGGGATCTTTTCAGGACACCCTCAGCCAATAGCTCAGCTGAATGAGTTCCAGTCCCACCACTGGAAGTCTTGCCTGCCTACAGAAGATGTCCAGTTTAGAATCCATATCCTTTATTACTAGGAGTCCTCACTAGGGTCACCCTTATAGGTTCCAGGAAGTTTCCACTACACTAGGTTTCCACACCATACCACTTGCAGCTGTATCTCCCAACACTCTCTTTCCTCAGTTGTTCCCCTGACCTCATACCTCTTGCTCCATTCCCCACTCTCCCCCAGTCCATCTGTAAAATATAGTCTATTTCCCCTTCCTAGGAGATCAATGTGCCTTCCTCAGAGGCCTCCTTGTAATTTAGCCTTTCTGGGTGTGTAGATTGTAATATGATTATCATTTGCTTGATAGCTAAAGTTCACTTACAAGTGAACATAGCATGTTTGTCTTTCTGGGTATGGGTTATCTCACTAAATATGATTTTTTTCTAGTTGGATTCATCTGCCTGCAAAATTCATGATTTCATTTTTTAATAGCTGAGTAATACCCCATTGTGTAAATGTACCGAATTTTCTTTATCTATTCTTTTGTTGAGGGACATCTAGGTTGTTCCCAGTTTATGGCTATTATGAATAAAGCCTCAATGAGCACAGCTGTGCAAATGTCTTTGTGGTGGGATGGAACATTCTTTGGCTATATGCATAAGAATAATATAGCTGTCTGGGTGTTATGGTAGATTGATTCCCAGTTTTCTGAGGAACTGTGGTACAAGATTCATATGGAAACACAAAAATAGTATAGCTAAAACAATTATGAAAAATAACAACAAAAGAACTGCTAGAGGTATCAATATCCCTGATTTCAAGTTGAACTACAGAGCTTAATATCATATATTTTATGATATTAAGATAAAAACAGACATATTGATCAATGGAATCATTGAAAAACCCAGACATAAATCCATATACTATGAACACCTGACTTTTGACAGAGAAGCCATATGTACACACTGGAAAAAAGAAAGCATCTTTGGCAAATGGTGCTGGTCTAACTGGATGTCTGTATGTAAAATAATGTAAATAGTTCCATATCTTTTATCCTGCACAAAACTAAAATCCAAGTGGATCAAAGACCTCAACATAAAACTGGATACACTGAACCTGATAGAACAGAAAGTGGGGACTAACCTTGAATGCATTGGCACAGAAGACAAATTTCTGAACAGAACACTGATAGAGCAAGCACTAAATTCATTAAATTCAACAGTTAATAAATGGGACCTCATGGAAATGAAACACTCTGTAAGGCAAAGAACACCACTAATCGGAAAAATTAGCAACCGACAGAATGGGGAAATAGTTTTACCAATTCCACATCTGACACATAATTAATATCTAAAATATATGAGGAATTCAAGAAACTAGATATTAACAAACCAAATAATAGAATTAAAAATGGGGTACAAATATAAACAGAAAATTCTCAGTAGAGGAAATTCAAATGACTGAGAAACACTTAAGGAATTGTTTAACATCCTTAGCCATCAGGAAAATGCAAATCAAAGTGACTATGAGATTCCATCGTACGTCTATCGGAATGGCTAAGATCAATAACACAAGTGATAGCTTATGCAGGCAAGGATGTGGAGCAAGGGGAGCATGCCTCCACTGCTGGTGACGGTGAAAGTCATTCAGCCACTGTGGGAATTCTGTGCTTTTAGGATGCCATCTGTAAAGTAATGTAGCTCTATGGCTAGAACAAGGTAAGTAATGTAAGTGTCCAGTCAGCAGAAATGACAGAGTGTAAGCCTGCTGATAGCATCATGCATGCATTTGGGGGAAGATTTTTCTAGTTGTGGTCTGTGATGACTGAAGCTTTGAACACCTTTGACCAAAATTTCCTGAAAGGACTTGGGCCATGATGACCCAGTTAAGCTATTCCTGGTTTCTTGAAATATAAACAAAGCAGTAATTAGCTGCTATGTTTGAGAGACACTTGTTTCTCAGTAACTGTCAATTATTACACTGTTATTACCTGCTTTTGTTTTTTACCATTTATTTTTAAATGTTGGTGCTCTATTGGAGTATGGCCAAGATAGGTTCAGAGAAGAGTGGGAGAGATTAGCAGACAATGCAAATTTCAGTAGAATATCCCCCAAAGGCTAGTAATCCTTGGCAAATGGCTCTCTTTAAAATGCTTCAGGCTCAGTCCTCAGAAGCAGAGGACATTTTTTTGTTACAGAAATAGGCCAATCTTTTCTAGAACAATTTCCTATTAACTGAGAGAAGATTCTGTTGTACTGATTATCTTTACATAGTTTGACTGCATATAAAATGCTGTCCTAGAAAAACATTTGTCTCTAAGAGATTTGGTTCCTCATGGAATTGATTGAATCACTCTTGATCCTAGATGGAGTTGTAACCCTTGGAGAAATGCTATGTTGGAGCTTGAAAACTAATGATTTGAGAATTGTTAAAATTGAATTATAGGGCACTCAGTAAATGGCTCAGTTGGTTAAGTGCTTGCTATGCAAGCATAAGAACCTGAATTGGATCCCCACAAAAAACAAGGTGCTTGCAGATGGATGGAACTAGAGAAAACCGCCCTGAGTAAGGAAACCCAGACCCAGAAAGATGAGCATGGTATGCACCCACTCATAGATGAATACTACCTGTAAAGCAAAGGATAAGGAGTCTGTAGTCCACTACCCCAGAGAAGTTAAGTAACAGGGAGAACCCTTAGAGTAACATATATAGATCCCCCGTGGGAAGGGGAAATAGACAAGATCTCCTGAGAAAATAGGGAACATGGGAGTGGGGGAAGAATGGAGGGCAGAAAGGAAGGGGGAGGGGGAAGAGAACTTGAAGAAATGGGATGGTTGAGATGGGGGAAGGATAGAGACAGAGAGTAAGGAAAGAGCTATCTTGATCGAGGAACCATTATGGGGCTAGCAAGAAACCTGGCACTAGAGAAATTCCCAGAAATACACGAGAATGACCCCAGCTAAGACCCTAAGCAAGAGTGGAGAAGGTGCCTGAACTGGCCTTGTCCTTTAGTCAGATTCATGACTATCTTAAATGTGATCATGGAGCCTTCATCTAACAACTGATGGAAGAAGAAGCAGAGATTCACAGTGGAGCACTGAGCTGAGCTTCCAAAGTCCAGTCTAAAAGTGGAAAGAATGAGAATCCTAGCAAAGAGGTCAAGACCATGATGGGGATACCCATTGGAATGATGTAACTGAGCTAAAGGGAGCCCACTAACTCCAATCTGGTGGCAAGGGAATCAGCATAGTACCAAACTAGGCTCTGTAAATGTGAGTGACAGCTGTATGGCTGGGACAGACTGCAGGGCCACTGGCAGTGAGACCCAGATTTATCCATACTGCTTAGACTGGCTTTTTGGAACCCTTTCTTTTTGGAGGGATACCTTACTCAGCCTAGATCCAGTGGGGAGGGCTTTGGTCCTGCCTCAAAGCAATGTGATAGAGTTTGTTGACTCCCCATGGGAAGCCTTACCCTCTCTGGGGAGTGGATGGTAGGGAAGGTGGTGGGAACAGGAGCAGGGGAGGGAATGTGAGCTGGGATTGGTATGTAAAATGAGAAAAGATAAATTTTTAAAAAGAAATAAAAAAGGTGGGTATGCGGTACATGTGTGCAATCTCAGCATTGGGGAGACAAGTGACAAGTGGACCCCTGGGCTAACCAGCAAGCCAGCCAGCCTGGCCTACCTGTGATTAACCTCATCTCTCAAAACAAGTGGTGCCTGAGAGACAAACCTGAGGTTGCAGCTACGTTCATGCATGCTTGTGTGTGAACATACACATACACACACACACACACACACACACACACATGACTGTGCACGCATCCACACAAAATGAATAAGCCTAAAGTTTGAGATGATTACCCTTAGTTCTTCTGTTCTGTAAAACAAAGATGAAATACCCCTTACGAGATGATGGACATCACCAATTCTTGGCTTCTTCTGTATCACCGAGGACAAGAGGCACTAGCATGAAATAATAAAAGAGTAGGAAATGACTGCATTGTTAGAAGTCTAAAGAAATCTAAGAGACATACAATGATTTTTATTTGAATGACTGAATTTTGAATAGCATTCTATCTGGAAGAGTTAAATCCGTTCACATTTTAATGCAAACAGAAATTCTTTTATGTTAGTCTTGTTTTCATGTCACTTCCCCTCCTTCTTACTTAAATTTTGGGATTCAGGTAATGCTGTACAAAAAGATACAATGTCTGGATGAAGGGTCAAAAGACCCGAAATCAAGTCCTGTTCTTTGGTGTTTCCACTTATATCCATACCTAATACATAGAGTGAGTTTTGTAAAATTTTAGCTGTTTCCTCTGAGAATTTTCTGTATCTTGACTTTGGGAAGAGTCATTTAGTGTTCTAAGCTTCAGATTTCAATAGGAAAGAACAGAAATTACTCTTTCTTCATTAAGTTTTAGAAGCAAACTTTTATTGCTTATAAATCTCTTAAACCATAACGTATACTCTGTACTGTTCTTTCCAAATGCTGAAATAATTATTTTTAAAAGAATAAAAGTTCATGCTAAAGGGCAAAGTAATTAAGATAAGAAAAGTGATATAAAAGCAAGTGCTGAGACTTGGGTTGCGAGGTGCTGTGTGCTGGGGAAGGTGGGATGTTAATACAAGCGCTGGTGGAGGCTGCGGCTGTGAATGAAAGCAGAACACATACAGAAGTCTTTGTGTACACTCATAACATCAGCTCACATTGACGTGGTTTACTATTGATCATCTAGTCCATGATGGTACCTGAAAGAAAGATGAGATTGGCAGAGAGGGTACAACTTGAGAAGATTGAGTTTGTTATGACCGTGACTTTGAGGTAGAACCACTGTTTTTATATTTTTTCCTATAGCAAAAACAAATGAAGACTGATTTTTATATCTGTGCACAATAAGTTCCACTGATAAGTGAGTTCCCCCTGATTTGCATGTTGGATTTAACTCCTTCATTTCCCCATTCTATGTCAGAGATTATATATGAATAAAAATTCATGAAAATGACATTAGAGGTCTTGCTTTTGTACCTATTTAGTACAAAAAGAAATAATCTTCTAACACTCATCTCATTAACAATACTACACTTTCAAGATCCACATTAAGAAAGTTATGCCAAGGTTATCCACCTTCCAGATTCAAGGAAGGCACTTCTTTGTAGTATGAGGCGCACGGGCATCCCACCACCCAGCTCCCGGCCACAGGCTAGCTTATGCCCAAAATAATTACACAGAAACTGTATTAATTAAATGACTGCCTGGCCCATTAGCTCTAGCCTCTTCTTGGCTAACTCTCACATCTTAAACTATCCCATATCTAGTAATATGTGTATCACCAGGGGGTCATGGCTTACCGGGAAGATTCTAACCTACGTTCACCTCAGACCAGAGAACCATGGCGTCTGCCACACTTCCCTTCTCTCCAGCATTCGGTTCTGTCTACTCTGCCCACCTAAGGGCTGCCCTATCAAAAGGCCAAGGCAGTCTCTTTACTTAACCAATGAAAGCAACAGAAATACAGAAGGAATTCCTACATCATTTTCCCTTTTTCTGTTTAAATAAAAAAGAAAGGCTTTTATTTTAACATAGTAAAATTACATATAACAAAACAGTTATCAAGCAAGAATTACAATTACAACCTATTTTATCTTTTATCATGACAAAGGAAAACTATAACTATCCATTTTTTAACTCCATCAAAGACTCCAGAAGGATATAATATTACCTAAGTAAACAAGTAATAAGCTCTAGAAATGACAGAGACATCTCGCTGCCTGGACAGTCACCCAAAGTTCTTTTGTACCATTGGGGCATCCATCTTTAGCCTACAGGCCCATAGTATCCAGTAGACATTTTTATGAAGCAGGAAAATTTAAAGACAGTTCAGTCACTTTTTTCTGTATCCTGTAGAATGTTTCGCAGACTCTTTTATGAAGCAGGAACCCTGAAGGATCATCTCACCTTTAGGCAAGTTTAGTAGTCCTCTCTGTGGGTTGTTTGTGTCAATTTAAGCAGTCCAGGCAAGAGCAGTTTCTTATCCAAATGGCTATCAAACTCCATAAGGAGCCTCTTTGATGCCCGTTTTCCTCTTGAAGTAGCTGGTGCTGCCAGGAGCAGACATGTTTCATTGTCATGAAAAGCCCTAAGTTATTAAAACATTAAATGCCATATTTTGTTGTCTTTGAAAGATATGAAGAATGTCTATCTGAAATATATCTATGCACATCTAGAAAATCTAACTAACATGACTACAAACTTGACTATATTAATGATTATCCATTAACAACTTATATTTTCTAATTATACATTACATTTTTAAATGAATTACACAATCACAATACCTTAATCAAGATCAGAAATACATATATAACAAAACTGATCTTAAATTTATATCAACAAAGCAAAATTTGTACCAATGTAAATTATTCATATCTATATCATCTCCCTCTTTAAATGTAAAAGAACATTTATAAACAATATTTGGCATCTCATTAACAATACTACACTTTCAAGATCCACATTAATAACGTTATGCCAAGGTTATCCACCTTCCAGATTAAAGGAAGGCAGTTCTTGTTACATTTGCAAAGACATTGAAAAGGAAATGACCACTGTGGTGGCAAAATTAGACATCCATATAGACTAACATATAGCAAGATCCATCTGCAGTAAGGGAAACTGGAGGTCAGCCTTTCAAAGACTGAATTTAGTATGGGTTCAATAAATCCATTAGAAGGAAGCTGGTCATGCATCCCAGTGCTGAGTTGGACTGGCAGATACAGGAACTAATAGACATGCTGAAAAGGAGACCTCATAGTTTTAAAGCTGAACATACCTGGTTAATATTCCCATAGCAACCAATTCATTTGAAAGGTGGAGAAACTATGCTTTGTAAAATTTTGCCATGAAAGGCTTAGAAAGTTAAATATGGGGTCATTCCAAACTAAGGCTCTGGAATAACTTGGCCACTCATTTGCTTAACGCTTGGAATGGTTTGAACTATAGGAATCCATCTCTCCTGAGCAGTGGCAAGTAGGTTCTTCAAAAGGGTGCCTAACATACAGGGAATGGTCATTAAATCTCACTGGTGCCATTAATACTCAGTTTCTCCCAGACTAGAGAATAAGATTCATGGGTCTTTACAGACAACAGTTTAAAAACTCTGCTTCTAAATTCAAACAGAAGTGTTACTCACTAGCCTTTTATAATACTGTGTGCTGATTGCACACATTTTTGTTAAGAGTACACAACACTGCCCGAGTGTGAGTTCTCCCTCTGATCTCTCTGGCAAACAAAAATTGGTGTAGAACACTAGATAGTCGTTCAACCTGCTCATTCTTTTCTTGCAATATTCCTCATCACAACCTCTTTGCAGCCAAATCATCAGCGTGAAAGATGATTTCCCTCCTTCATAAAATATTAACATTCTTTTCTTGTGTGACTAAAATTGTCTTCAAGCAACTTCTTCCTGTAATTAATTAAAATAATGAGTAATGTAATATTAAATGTGTAATTCTCTGACAAGCACTCAAGTGTTTGCTGAGAAGTCCCTTTCTACCAAAAACATCTGGAAAATAACACAGTAAATTAAAAAGCTGATACTTTAATATACTACAGGGTAATCCCCAAGTCTAGGTAGGCAGAGTGCCAACTTGGCACAGCTCTGGTTCCTGGCACTGGGCCATGGCTTCCTCATTTTTCTTTACTTCATATTCTATATGAAGATTTTGCTTACCCTCTCTCCATTTTCACTGCATTACTTATCAGACAAGAAAATGACTGCAAATACTTTCCAACACAGGTTGGTTTTGCTGCTCGCGACAGACAGTGTCTCACACAGGCTCGGTGATCATAAATATTTTAGGTACTCTGATAGACTTGGGAGCGGCTGTAGTTAGTAAAAATAGTTGCATGACTCCTGCCCCAGCAGTAAAAGTAAATCGCTCCTTTTCATTGGTTTTATGTCCTCTGCTAGATGCATTTTAATGGGTATCCAGGTCCCCTTCGAAGAAGCTAAAGTCCTTTGGTTACTTTTCCCCCTTTCTCAACATGATGTTTTCAGTGTGTTGAACAGTGCATTAAGAGCCCAAAGCTTTAAAACTCAGTCATCCAACACTTTATAAAATAAATTACTTGGTTTGCTTGGGACTTTACTGTTCTGATTACAAGTGCTCACAGTCATACGATGTTTTACAGTTTGTAAAAGACCGTCATAATCCTGACACATTTGATCTTCGGATGTACACAGTAACCACTCTGGTTTTCATCAGAAATCAAAAACGTGGGGTGGTAAAGGGTTCTCTACAAAGGAGAGACACAGAAAAGAAGCAGATATAATATTCTTTAGAGAAAGAAAAATTTACAGTAAGGTAATGACACTCACTTTAAAAAAAGCATATATGGGAAACAAAGATGTGGTCTGGGTTTTAAATATTTTTGTGGCTTTGCATCCAGAGATATTTGTTAAGCAACATCTTATGTCACAAAATGCAAGTGTACAACAAGCAGAAAACTGGAACTGTATGACATCAGAGCATCTTCAGGTATCTCCAACCCATCAGGTCTCAAGCAAAACACTCTTGAGATATTCTTTGTTTCTATCAAATAAAAACAACTCATACCCTTTAGCCTTTCCATGTTTCCTACTCTCCGTGATGTGGATTGTTTCCCATTCCACACTTTTGTTACATGTGGCTGTATCGTTAGCTTTTTAAGATAAGACTCTTCTTGAGAATTTTTTATTAATTTGCCTTAGATAATTCCAGAGTTCCTTGAACTTTATCTAGAATACAGAAGGTACTCATTACATGTTTGCCATCAAGTGTATTAGCTTATTTTTTACGTTTCCTAGCTGTGATTCCAGCAGGCTCCCCAGTGTAATTACCTGTGTTCTGCATCATGATATCCAGGCGAAAGGAGAGACCCAGAGGTTAAATCTACCTGTGTAGATGTCCTTTGCTATAGTAGTTCCCACGCAGATACAATATGATGCACCTAAAGAGGGTTAATGTGGCTCTTTGTACTTTTGTTCATAAAAGGAAGAAACATTTACCTGACATACTAGGGCCATCTATGAGGTTGCTTAGTGTGTAGGTAAGTTTCTGCATTATGTGTGGATTTTACTTGAAACATTCCATAAGCTGTACTGCTACCATGATATGTAAGCACTTCTTTGACTCCTACTAAGATAATTCAAATTACCTTTCACTGTCTTCTTAATGACTTACTATCAGAATAAAAGGATAGCATGCATATGAGAAATTGATTTTTCTAACCTTTATTGTATTGTGTGTCTTATGTGCATATAACTTTGTTTTGTATTTAACCTTTTTAGGAGGTATGAAAATACCCTCCAAATGCTGAGAGGTCAAGGTCTGTGTTAAGACCAATACTAGAGCAACTGTGACCAAGATATGATTCGCTGCTCTCAGAATATTAGGATTAAACCATTAGCTTCTTCCACAATTATACTCCAACTTCTACCTAGGAATGTCTTCAGAGATGTCAAACACCTAACTAACCTCATCCACTGCAAAAACTCACCCAGGATATATCATTCCACACCTGGACCTCTAGCTGCCACAAATCCCTTTCAATTCAACTCTCAAGAGCTCTGAACTTATCTTCAGTGTTCCTGCTCAGTCCTCTTAAATATGGACCTATGTTTGCATACATTTTCTGTTTAAACTTTTACAATCTCTAGGCTCCCATGAAGATAGACTAATACCCATTCTCTAAATTTGCCTTCATTTTAACATTTTCAAAATCAGTATATAGTACTTTGACATCATCCAGTTTCTTGATAGAAAAGAACAGTTAATTTCTTTAAAATTACTACACTTGGATGAGTAGACTCTTCTTTGTCGAATCTATACAACTGTCCGTTTCACCACTCATGACAGACTGATGGTAGCCAGGTAGATCCAAAGCTTTTTCTGAGATATGGAGAAAGAACAGAGTTTCTTGTCTAAAACTTGGCATGTGTTTGACAGAGACAATGATAACCTGGGGCCTGGATACTGTGAGATTTTCCCTAAGTCCCTGATATATCTGGAAAGACCATAGCCTTTAAAATAGAGAGGCACTGGTCACCAGTACCCACGTGCTGCAGGCTACTTCCCACTTTTTCTTCTATCAGGTTCAGTGTGGTTAGATTTATGTTGAGGTCTTTAATCCATTTGGACTTGAGTTTTGTGCAGGGTGACAGATCAGGGTCTAATTTCATTCTCCTACACGTTGACATCCAGTTATGCCAGCACCATTTGTTGAAGATGCTTTCATTCTTCCATTGTATAATTTTAGCCTCTTTGTCAAATATGAGGTGTTCATATGTTTGTGGATTAATATCCGGATCTTCTATTCGATTCCATTGGTCAACATCTCTGTTTTTATGCCAATACCAAGCTGTT
>PVIU01008639.1:0-81830 GCA_004026605.1 Ondatra zibethicus | reverse complement strand
GGGGAGAGCTTGGGGGAGTGGGAGGGTGAAGATGGAAGAAAGGTGGACATTGGAGAAGGGAATAAGATATCTACATTAAGAGAATCATTTTAGGGTTGGCAAGATACTTGGCCCTGGAGAGGATCCCAGGTGTCCACGGGCATGTCCCCAGCTAGGTATTCAGGCAGCAGAGGAGAGGGTGCCAGAACTAGCCTTGTACCATAGTCACATTGATGATTATCTTGATTACCATTATAGAAATTTCATCCGATGGATGGAGATAGAGACAGAGACCCACATTCACATCAGAGCAATGGATTGAGCCCCCAAGGTGCATTGAAGAGCAGAAGGTGGGAGAAGATGAGTAAGGAAGTTAGGACCGTGAGGGGCTGGTCCACCAACTTAGACAGTGTGCCTGAACTAATGGGAGCGTACCAATCCAGCTGGACTGGGACTGAATGAGCATATGATCAAACCAGACTCTCTGAATGTGGTGGTGAAAGTTGGCAGATGGAGAACCCATCATCAATGACACCAGGACCTATCTCTTCTGCATGTATTGTCTTTTTGAGAACCGAGTCTTTTTGAATGCACTCCTTCCTAGGCTGGGAGGGAGGGGGGTGGGCCTTGGATTTCCTCTTTGTTTTCTAGTGAGAAACAGAACGAGCATGGTTTCAGATGTGAGAGGAAATGGGAAGGAAATAGGAGATATAGGAAAAGTCATAACAAAAATATATTATTTGAGGAACAAAACTATTATCAATAAAGTTAAAAAATATTTAGACCTATATTTACAGAACTCAGTTTTAAGTTAAACTGGAATCTATCTTCTCATACTATTAAGTCTTTGAAAATAACTTTTATTGGCAATCAATAATTTATAATGGAATGGTGAGATATCATATCAATTGTACTTTATGATGTATGTGTCTAGACATATAGGTAAATATAGAAATTAATGTATGTATATTAAATTATCTTAAATGTGTGCCAAAATGATTAGAGAGTTCATGTCCAGATTTTAGTTGTATGTTTAAACTGAAAGGCAGGTTTAGATTATGTAAAAATTCATAGAGTAATGTTGGCAGAAGGCTGCTCATTTGTTCCTGGCCACACAGAATCCCAAAATCATCACACAGAAATCTGTATCAATTGGAATACTGCTGATGTGGGATTTCCCTCTGTATGCTGTGAATACCATTGGTTAATAAAGAAACTATCTTGGGCCTGCACAGGGAATACAGGTAGGTTGGGAAAATTAAACTGAATGCTGGGAGAAAGAAGGAGGAGTTAGGGAGAAGTCATGTAGCCCCACTGGAGACATTTGATTCTGGGGACTGCTAAGCTAAGCCAACATATATATTTTAAACATATCTTGAATTCAAAATATGGATCTAAGGATATGTTGCTTTGGAAAAGAAGTTCTTCTTTTGTTTCCACAGAGAATGAGAACCTGTAGAATCCTTATAGACTAATGTGGTTTGGTGGACCAAGATCCCCTGAAAATTTTTTGTGATTATCCCCCCAAAATTACTTTGCTCAACAAAAAGAAAGAATCAGTTTGGAGAGAATTTTGCCCATATTCCCAAATATTGTCTGTAAATTTTTGTTTACATTTAAAAGGGATATGCTATAGAGATTTGCATTGGTATGGATTTTGGTTTATCAATACAAATTTAAGGTCAGTTCTGCTATTATATATATAAATATATATGCTCTTGATTGAGGTATGTTTTGTGCAGCTCATTTAAAAATATAATGTATAATTAAGAAATACAGGTTAATAGATATTCATCTATAGTAGTCAAGCTTGTATTCATGTTAGTTATAGATATATAGAGATGTATTTCAGTTAGACAGGTATCCTTTAAATCTTCCAGAGACCTTCAGATTATGGCATTTAAAATGGTTAAGAACTGAGGACTTTTCATGGCAGGGAAACACATCTGCTCCTGTCAGCATCAATTACTTCAAGAGGAAGATGGACATCAAAGAGGCTCCTTATGGAGTTGTGTAGCCATTTGGGCAAGAAACTGCTCTTGCCTGGACTGCTTAATGAATTGAACACACAGGACTCACAGAAAAATGACTGCTGAACTTGACTAAAGGTGAGACAGTACTTTGGGGTTCCTGCTTTATTAAACAGTCTGCCAGACATTCTGTAGGACACAGAGAAAAGTGACTGACAAACTGCCAATATAGGTGAAACTGTCTTTGAAATTTCCTGCTTCATGGAAAAGTCTGCTGGACACTATGGGCTGTAGGCTGAAGATGGATGCCCCAATGGTACAAAAGAACTTTGGGTGACTGTCCAGGCAGCAAGATATCTCTGTCAATTCTAGAGTTTTGGAAGTTGCTTACCTTGCACTTCCTGTTAACTTAGGTAATATTATATACATTTGGAGACTTTTTGGAGCTGAAGAATTTACAGTTGTTTTCCTAAGTCATGATAAAAGATAAAGTAGATATAAATATTGTAACTATAATTCTTACTTTTACTATGTTAAAATTAAAACCTTTTTATTTAAACAGAAAAGGGGAGGTGATGTGAGATTCCCCTCTGTATGCTGTGAATACCATTGGTTAATAAAGAAACTGTCTTTGGCCTGCGTAGGGAATAGAGGTAAGTGGGGAAAACTAAACTGAATGCTGGGAGAAAGAAGGAGGAGTTAAAAAGAAGTTATGTAGCCCCACCAGAGACAAATGCCAGAACATTATCAAGTAAACCACAGCCTCATTGTCATACATGGATTAACTGAAATGAGTTCAATCAGCATGTAAGAGTTAGCAAAGATGAAGCTAGAGCTAATAGCACAAGCAATGATTTAATTGGTATAGTTTCTGTGTGATTATTTCAGGGCCGAGCTGCTGAGTAGTTGGGAACCAACAAGTAAATTCCTTCAACATATTGCTTGGCTTATTAGCTTATGCATATTTCTAGCTAACTCTTACATATTAAATCAACCCATTTCTATTATTTTATATTTTACTAGGGGGGTCATGGCCTACTGACCAACAGAGTAGTGACTGCCAGCAAATGTCTTTCTCCTCTGGTGATTACACAGCTTCTTCTCTGACTCTGCCTTATTTCTCCCAGCATTCAGTTTAGTTTTCTCATCTAGCCCTATTCTGCTAAGCCACTGGCCAAAACTTTATACATTAACCAATAAAAGCAACACATATATAGAAGGTCTTCCCATACCAAATTAACTATCTATTAATTGTCAATAATAGGACTAAGGATATTTGAGACCACAATGAAGTCACTCTAGTTGCTGGACATAATAACAAAAGAAGTTGAGGATATTTGCATAGTGGTATCTTTCTGGGTCTAATTGCTTTGACTGTTATTACTGTGTATGTGTGTGTGTGATGCCTTTGATCATGTGAATATGAACTACCTGGGCAGTGGTTTGCATGTAGAGGTTGGGGCATTCACCATGGTGTCTAGAGATACATTTAAGATCATCAGACTATCATAAAACAGTGTTTTTCTCCCTAGAGCATCATCAAATTAGACTTTTTTTTATTTAACTTCAATTAAACTGGGAACGTAAAGAGGTTTTCTTAAAGCAATTTACTAAAAATTAACTTTGTGCTGTAATTTCTGTAGTTTCCTTGAAGCATGATAATGGTACTTAAAATAATATAATAATTTAATATATTGTTACATGTAAAATTATCCCAGAACTTGCATAAAAATATTAATGTTAATTTTAAAAATTAATATTAATAGATATTATCGTAGAAATAAATGTGACTTGTTGATTGATTTACAAATATGCACCTGTCATTTTTCATTAAATAAAATTTAGTATTAAACATACACATATGTATGTATGTATTTGTTACATTTCTCAATACTTTGATTAAAAGCACCTGGCAGAAACACCTAAAAGGAGGTAAGGTTTAATTTGTCATATAATTTCAGTCCTGCAACATGAGGAAGACAGCTCACAGTGACTCTAGACTTGATTGCAGGAGCCTGTGGCTAAATTCCTCACTTGGCATCTGTATCAGGAAGCAGAGTACAGATGGGAGTCAGGTCCAGTTTACAATTATGAAAAAGTACATCCACCTCCACCACCAGCCCCATGGCACTCTAAGCTAGATAGACCAGTGTGGGCCAAGACTTTATATCCAGACCAGTTATTTTACCTTGTGTTTTACTATGTTATAAAAGAAGCTTCCCAATTTCATACTGTAACTGGTTATTTGGCACTGGATCTTCCATTCAACTGGCTTTTTTCCCCATTCCCAAGGCAGCAACTTCATATAAAATTGGGAGGAAATCATAGACTCCCCTATTCCTACTTTTAGGAGTCCTACAAAATCCTCAATGAGGGAGGAAAGCAAAACCATTCATTCAGTAAGTAATACAACTCCTCAGAGAGATCAAGAAGATAGAAAAAGAAGTGCTGATGAAGCAGACTGTCATCTCATCAGCGTTTTTAGTGTACTGAGTCCATACTTTTTTCAATTTGAATACACAACATTTAAGTAGTTGACTCTCATCAATAGAAATTTTGAATGGCAACTTGATTCTGTACTTAGATAATGTTTTGGTTATAGCAACAGCTGCATACGTTTGGAGAAAAATCTCATTTTCTACTTTTGGTATAGTTATCTTTTCCTCTCATCCTTACTCTGAAATAGTTGTTATTCTTTGTTTTAATTTTTAAAGCTATAATCTATGTAGTACAAATGGTTTGCTCTGAACACAACTAGACAATTCTGTATTAAAATTGAAATTGTTCCATGTGGCTTTGTTATTAATTAAATTATGTAGTTTTGAGTGTCTAGATGTATCTGTAAGATTGGGAAACCATAATGGTGGGTGGAAATAGGATTGACATGTTTCAGTTCAAGATTTCTTTACTTACTGCATTATTAGATCAGTCACCACCACTGAAACATGTGTTGGTACGAACAAGGGACACAAATAAATATGCTGAATTAGACAGGGAAAGCTCATGAAGCTTCAACTCTACAGAAAGAACTAAAATCAACTGAGTAAACGTGGAGTAGGAACAATATGCCTTCCCATAGTGGGCACAGCAATTAGTTGTCCAGTGTCAAACAGGCAGACCTGAAAACATGCATACAAGTGACATTACATGGACACACCATGGTATATTTAGGAATATATATGCACATATAAATATACATAAACATGGAATAACAATGGAGGCAAAAAAAGCCATGAATTTGAAGCAGAAAATGGAGGGGTAAGTGGGTGGGCTTGGAGGGAGGGAAAGGAAAGGAAAAATATAATTCCATTACTATCCCCCAAATCAACAAAAACAAGACCATCACAATGCACACATGCAAGGCTATTCCGATGTTTATGTTGTTGGTACAGGACTGGTCATCAGCACTTCTCTTCCAGGGTATTAGTGCCCAGGTTTTGGATAGTGACTTTTCTTTTCTGTTTGTATTGTTTTGTTTTGATACCTCTGAGTTTCAATTTCACACAAGAAAATGTAGCTGATTCTCTACCAAATCCTAAAACCTAGTTATTGCATCGGAATGAATTTTTTATAACCAAAGGATGATGTATGGCAATGCACTCTCCCTACTCCAAGTCCTCCTTGCACTTGCCCTCATCCTCAACTTCATGACTTCTTCTTCTTTAATTATTAAGGTTGCACACACATACACACACGCATACACACACACATATAATGCTGAGTCAATTCAATACTACTATTATGAGTATGTGTATTAGGATGACCACTTGGGATTGCGTACCCTATCTGTGTAAAATGACAACACTATGGAATATAGTAACATGTACACGGATGTTGCTGATCTTGACAATGGGAAGTATGTTTTGAATGCCTCATGGCTATTTTTCTTTGTCATGACAAATCAAATGGCAAAGCAATATGTTGGGTTGAATCAGCACACATGTATGTTCTCTCTCTTACCTTTCTCTCTTTCTCATCAAAATTTTTACTCAGATTTCTCATTTCTTTCTTTTTCATAAAAAAATTTCTTTCTTTCATTTTTTTCAGTCAAAAAAATTTACATTTCCTCTCCTTCTCCCAGTACCCTACTGCTCCCCCCACCCCTCCTCCCTCCCCCTGCATCCTTAAAAGAGGGCATGGTACCTTGCCCTGTGGGAAGTCCAAGGCCCTCCCCACTCCATCCAGGCCTAGGAAGATGTGCATCCAAATCGACTAGGTTCCCAAAAAGATAATACATGCAGAAGAGATAGGTCCTAGTGTTATTGTTGATGGCTTCTCAGTCTGCCCCCATTGGCAGCCACATTAACAGAGTCCAGTTTGATCATATGCTCGTTCAGTCCCGGTCCAGCTGGATTTGGTGAGCTCCCATTAGTTCAGGTACACTGTCTCAGTGGGTGGACTAGCCCCTCACAGTCCTAACTTCCTTGCTAATCTTCTCCCACCTTCTGCTCTTCGATTGGACCTTGGGAGCTCAGTCCATTGCTCTGATGTGAATATGGGTCTCTGTCTCTATCTCCATCCATCAGATGAAACTTCGATGGTGATGATCAAGATATTCATCAATGTGACTATGGGACAAGGCTAGTTCAGGGACCCTCTCCTCTGCTGCCCAAGTACCTAGCTGGGAACATCCCTGTGGACACCTGGGATCCCCTCTAGAGCCAAGTATCTTGGTAGGAGTGGATGTACCCACCCCTACCACCACCCCTATCCCTGTAACCATGCTTCCAACTTTTGCCTGGCAATCTTGTTTGCTTCCAATTTCCAGGAGGATCTATATATGTTTTTCTTTGGTTGCACCTTGCTGTTTGGCTTCTCTAGGCATGTGAGCTATAAGCTTAGTGTCCATTGTTTATGGCTAGGGTCCACTAATGAGTGAGTACATACCATAATCGTCTTTTTGGGTTTGGGTTACCTCACTCAGGATAGAGTTTTCTATTTCCATCCTTTTGCATGCAAAATTCAGGATGTCATTGTTTTTACTCTTGAGTAGTATTCTAATGAGTATATATTCCACACTTTCTTGATCCATTCTTCCATTGAGGGTCACCTAGGTTGTTTCCCGATTCTGGCTGTTACAAATAATGCTGCTATGAACATAGTTGCACAAATGCCTTTGTAGTATGATTGGGCTTCTCTTGGGTATATGGAAAAACAAAAAGCCCAGGATAGCCAAAACAATCCTATACAATTAAAGCACTTCCAGAGGCATTACCGTCCCTGACTTTAAACTCTATTACAGAGCTACAGCAAAGAAAACAGCTTGGTACTGGCATAAAAAAAGAGACGCTGACCAATTGAATCGAATCGAAGACCCGGATATTAATCCACAAACCTATGAACACCTCATATTTGACAAAGAGGCTAAAATTATACAATTGAAGAATGAAAGCATTTTTAACAAATGGTGCTGGCATAACTGGATGTCAACCTGTAGGAGAATGAAATTAGACCCTTATCTATCACCTTAAAACTCAAGTCCAAATGGATTAAAGACCTCAATATAAATCTGACCACACTGAACCTGATAGAACAGAAAGTGGGAAGTTGCCTGTAATACATGGGCACAGGAGACCACTTCCTCTGTAAAACCCCAATGGCACAGACAATACGAGCAACAATGAACAAATGGGAGCTCCTGAAACTGAGAAGCTTCTGTAAAGCAAAAGACACAGTCATTAAGACAAAAAGGCATCCTACTGAATGGGAGAAGATCTTCACTGACCCCACATCAGACAAAGGTCTGATCTCCAAAATATACAAAGAACTCAATAAACTAGACATTAAAAATTTAAATACCCCAATTAAAAAATTGGGTAATGATCTGAACAGAGAATTCCCAACAGAAGAATTTCGAATGGCCAAAAGATTCTTAAGGTCATGTTCAACTTCCTTAGGGATCAGGGAAATGAAAATCAAAACAACTTTGAGATACCATCTTACACCTGTCATAATGGCTAAAATCAAAAACACTTACGATTGCCTATGCTGGAGAGGATGTGGAGTAAGGGGAACTCTCATCCTTTGCTGGTGGGAATGCAAACTTGTACAACCTCTTTGGAAATCAGTGTGGCGGTTTCTCAGGAAACAGGGAATCAACCTACCTCAAGATCCAGCAATACCACTCTTGGGATTTCTCATTTCTTTAGGAAAGCTATAAGGAATTAGTTTGAAGTTCTCCCATAAAACTGAAGCCACCTTGATATGTTTTCCTGCTTGAGCTTAGTGTATTGTTGCTAAGTGGCAGTGCTCATTAAATAATAAAACAATGAAGACAGAGGTATTAAATTATGGGATCTTAATTTGTAGCTTATTCAGTTATTGTTGAACTATGTATTGAACACATTGGGAAGGACTATTGCTAACTAAAAACTCAAAGAATGACTAAGTGATATTTTTGAATATTGAATTTTCTTATAGCCCTGAAATAAAAATCGCTGGATACTCTGACTTTTAAAAAATTAGGGCTGTATATAAATGTCAATGTTGGATGTCATCCTACTGCTTAAGTATAAATTATTTCCAGTGAAAGACAGTTATATTTCATGTGTTATTTTACAATGACTATCTGAATAAGAAAATGAATGTAAAGTTTAGATTGTTACTCATAAAATGCATACATATATATGTAAATTTAATAATTTTGAGGGAGAGAGTTAGAATGTATACATCATATAACTTGAACTATTAACAGTTGATTTAGCCACATTCTTACATCTACTCCAATGCCCAAGTGTTCATTTACTGATCATTTTGATTATTTCAAAAGCAACATTTCCAAGCAGCTAAAAATTCACATTTTTGAATCACAATTTTGTCTTAAAAGAGTAAAGATATGTATATTTCATATGTAACTATAATTTTATTTTTTATTTTAAACCGTTTTTGTTTATTCTCTGAGAAGTTCATACCTATATACAATGCGTGATGATCATACCTATCTTCTATGTTATCCTCATGGTCCAGTAGATGGCAACACCCATGCTCAGGTAGCCAATACTGAGGAAACAGTGAAATAATAAAAAGGCAAAGAAATTATGAGTTTGGTAGGTAGGTGTACTGGGGACTCCTGTAAAGGTGGAGGACATAAATAGAAGATGCTACTTATGAGGAAGCAATGGACAGCTGATGGTAGCAGAGCTCTGTGAGCCCGTCCCCCCACTATACTAGAAATGAATTTGGTTGACCCCATGCAGGTTTTCTGCAGTTGGCAATAATTGCTATGTGTTCATGAGTGCAACAGCCATACTTTTAAAGAATCACCGAGTGTAGTTCATTTCCTCTCACTTTGTGCTCATTCAACTTTGTCATATGTGACAAGTTTATTTTTTGTGAAGAAAAAAATACCTCAAAACACATTTTATTCAAATGGGCCAAAAGCAAGAAGAATTTAGACCATTGTAACACAATAAAAAGAGAGAGAGAAAGCTAAAACAAAAGGCAGAAAGTAATAACATCACAGTATAAGTGACTTTTTTGTTGAAGAGAGTATGCAAGAATTCTAAAGAAGAACCATTAACAGAAGAGTCACTCATTCATTTTCAGTTCTTGGTGTCCTGTTGTATGACAAAGTCCATTAGGATTGCCAATATCAGACTATATATATATATATGTGTGTGTGTGTGTGTGTGTGTGTGTGTGTGTGTGTGTGTGTGTGTGTGTGTAAACACACATATATTCAAACAAGCAAATATATATTTAATGTTGGATGTCTTTCTAGTGATAAAGAATAAATGATTTTCTAGTGGAATAGGGTTATATTATATGTGCTACTTTAAAATGACTACATGTTTGTTTGTGAACTGTGGTTTCCTGTAGCCCAGGATGCTCTGGAACAAACCAAGGTCCTATGTAACAGAGAATCACCTTGACTCTCTACTTATCCTTTCTCCATCTGCCCTAGCATTCAGATGACAGCAATACTATCAGATGCTGAGTGCAGGATTTCACCAATGTTAGTCATGCACTCTAACAACTTGAGCCACATTCACTGCCCTGCCACTATTTATATCTTACAAATTATACCCATGTGGAAAAAAAAAAAACAGTCCTCTGTTTTTGATACTCTGGCTATTGTTTTAATATGTGCCAACTAGTAGTATACTTTATAATTTATGGATATAACCACTCACTAAATTTACTAATAAGTAGTAAAACATTTCAGTGTTTTATATGATTATAAATATATACATCCTTAGATCCTACCAAGGAGACTGATTTCTCATTGATAGTTTCTTTGCCCTTTGCAGTCCCAAATTTCTAACACAAATCTTGAAGCCAAACACTTGTGAAATCATATTGACAGTATCTCTACTTGGGAATATTTTCTCCTGTTTTCAGTTACATTGCATTTTCAGGTTGTGCCAAGTATAATGTAACATAATGTTTAAACACTGAGCAGAATAACAACATGATAATTACATTTGACACTGGAAGAATGATGTAAACAAAAGTAAAATGATCTTTTACAAGTCTCACTTTAAGGTAAAAGCTAGAACCAAAATGTGGAATATTTTATCACAATACCTAGTTACTGAATTTCTAATTTTGATAATTTATGAATAAATTGTGAAGCTTCAGGATATGATTTCTACCCCTTAACATCATTTAGAATTATAATAGTTAACAATATGACTATGCAAAAAATTATGGTTTCCTCTCATGTTCTCCTTTTTTGACTCTTTTTTTCATATATATAAATCTCATAAAGCTTTTAATTATTTTCTTTTCAGTTAGAGTCAAGATTTTATAATTTTCTGATTGAAGTCTACCTTCACTTCTGTGTCTATGAACACCTTCATTGATTTTAATGTAGAGTGACATAATATAATTCACCTTTCTAAATATCTTCT
Organism: Ondatra zibethicus; assembly: GCA_004026605.1. NCBI lineage: Eukaryota > Metazoa > Chordata > Mammalia > Rodentia > Cricetidae > Ondatra > Ondatra zibethicus. The sequence continues at coordinate 71,029 of PVIU01008639.1, read as the reverse complement.
TCTAATTCTGGGAGAGTCATAAACCCTGATAGAAAGAACAATTACATCTACCTCAATGGTAAAGTATTAAAGTAACCATGGCAAAATTCTCCTATTTATTAATGATTAACATGCTCCTCACTTTCTGTTTTAAAGTCTCTTAATCAATGATGAGGGGGCTGGAGAGATGGCTCCATGTTTAAGAGCATTGTCTGTTCTTCCAAAGGTCCTGAGTTTAATTCCCAGCAACCACATGGTGGCTCACAACCATCTGTAATGAGATCTGCTCTCTTCTTGAGGAAGAGACCTGGTTAGTCATCCTCATCAGCTTTGATGATAAAACCCAATATGGATAAATTCAACAGAACTGCTCTATATGGGCTGTCCATGCATCTTCAGCATTGTCAGGGCATGAATTTCATCCATTTCCATTTTTAATCAGTGACGAGCACCCACATCTAGATTAGCCTTGCTAAGCATTTGTATATTCCTTGCTACAGTGCTAGTGATAGACTTGATAGATTTGCCTCACAGAAAGGTCCATGCCCTGCAAATAAAGTGTGGTCTTTTGCAATGTCCTGTCTTTCTACCTTTCCTCCTCTCAATGGGCTATTAGTTCTTTTGTCCTACTAGCTATTGTCAGCTTGTCTGTCTCCTTTGTTTTCCTAACATACCATTGCCACCAGCCAAAAGCATCCCCATCTTATTCTCCTTGGTTTCAGACTGACCTCTTAGGTAGAGTTCAGTTATGTTGTACCTATCACCAATTAAATACTAGTTCTACTTTTAGTCTAATTCAAGTACTGAAATCCGGAATTCACTACTCCTCCTGACATGTAATGCTGGGCGAATTTATAAACAACTAAATACAAAACACTACCTACCATTTGCTACTTCAAGTAATGTGTTTTTCTACCTCTCATTGTTTATTCTTTTTTGTTACTTCATAATTCTCCGTGTTTTTTTTGTATCTTATGTAACTTATTTGTCTTGTTTCTTTAACTTTTTCTCATATTCTTCCATACTTCAGCTGTGTCTTTCTGATTGACTGTGATATTTGGTTCTTTGACATTTATCCTTGTCTTGTATATTAAATAAATTTGAACCTACTATGGTCCAAATTATATCTATAAATATCCTATAGCATTACATTCTTACAAAACCAAATTATGAGATTATGAACATGTTTTAATTTTGTTATGGTTTATTACAAATCAAATCATTCATCTAAAATTTTTGCAGCTGATTTATGGAAGATTATAAATCTGCTATCAGAGAAAATACTTTTCCTCTTGAGTATAAATTCATGTTTATATTCAAATCTCTCTGTTTTTCTAACTAGCAGCTCTCTTCAATGATATCTGTATGGATTCCCTAACATCTAAATAATTATTTTGAAGGAAGTTCTAATTTTGATGGCTCTCCTCCCATCTCATCAAATGGAAGGACAGACACAGGAGAGACAGACATTGTCTGGTGTGGCCTTTGCCTGCTTCTCAAAGAATAATTTCCTTGACTGAGATAGAGAATGATAGGAGGATGGGAAAACATGGCTGATTAGCTTTTCTGAGCAGTGTTTGTCACAATCACAGTATTCCTGCCCTTTGTCACCAGTACCTCGGGATGCAGATACTCCTCTGAAACAAGTACTGGCTTGGCATTTGGTTATCAAAAATAAAACATTGGAGAGGAGAATTATGCCAGGTAATTGTTTCAGTCAGAGATGGCATAAAAGTCAAGGAAGAAACCATACACAGAATGAAATACATGATAAATAATCATTTTAGAGATGTTGACACTGTAATGAATGTCCCACGTTTTTATAATATGTTCCATTTGGGTGTTTGAATATGGTAAGGTGCAAATATCAACAGATTGAATTTTGATGACTTTCAAATTTTTATTCTTAACATTCATCTTTCCTTCTTTATTCTGTAATAAATCATATAAACTTTTATTTTGCTATATAAATACACGTTGATATGTTAATTTCTATATGGTGAGTTTCATGGATAAGGAAGCTCCTATATATTCTCTCTATATATTCTCAAGGTAAAATCTGCAATTAAAAAGAAAAGTTTTATGGGCTGTCTTTGACTCTGTTGCCTGTTGTTGGGAGACTTTCCTCCTGCTTTGTTGTTCCTTCCAGCTTTTATAGAGGGAAGGTATCTAGTCTTATTGCAACTTATTACACCATGGCTGACTGATATATATATATATATGAGGTTTGCCCCTTGCTGAGTAGAAAGAAAGAGTGGATGTGGGGTTGAGAAAGTAGAGGGGAGGTTGCAGGGAGACTGGAAGGAAAGGAGGGAAGGAGGGAAAACTGTAATTAGGTTGGGGAAAATTAATTAATTAAGTACAAAGTTGCCAACACCCCTATCAGCAATACTAAACTATGAGATGTAATGTAAGGATTTGTTTACCTGCTAGGGAAGTGGCAAGAATTTCGTTTTCTCTAATTTTATTACTTTTCCCTTTGGTTTGTGGCTTACTGATATTGCAAAAATCTCTGTAAATATATAAAGTGAGAATGTAAAAAAAGTTTAAAATACTTTGAACGGGAATAAAAATTTTTGAAATGCTTCCAGGCAAACAAAGTTACTAACTTCCTTAATTTTAAAGTTGTAGTGCTGGGTGTGAGCTCAACATTTTTTAAATTGTTTTTACTGTGCTATATATTTTTCTTCACTCCTCACCCTCCCTCCCTTCTCCTTCTCTACCCTTGTGACCCCCAAACTGCCAATTTTCTCAAGAGATCTTGTCTTTTTATCCTTATGCATATCCTTGTATGTCTCTCTTAGGGTCCTCATTGTTGTCTAGGTTCTCTGGGGTTATGGACTGTAGGCTGGTTTTCCTTTGCATTACATTTAAAAGCCACTTATGAGTGACATTGTAATTGTTTCAAAACACTTGAAAACTATGCTGATTCCTTAACGACTGAACACTAGAAAAATGTGCTGTCCATAAATATTTACTAATTTACTGAAAATTTTATTTTCCAGTGGTAAAAATATCTGAAATTAGGGGCTGGGAAGATGTCTCTTACTGCACAACTATATGCACCTGAGTTCAAATTCCCAGTGTTCTTATTTAAGACGAGTGTGGCTATCTGAATAGCTGTACTCCCTACATTGTAGTGTGAGGGACAGGCATTTCACTAGGTTGTGTGGTCTCTGACCTTAACTCTAGCTTCTGTGAGAGAATTTTTCTAAAGAAAAGATAGCAGGGAGAGTGAAAGTGCAATGCAAGGGGGATCCTCTAGTCTCTCTGTGTTCAGTTAACATTGGGAATTCACTCTGGCAAATGCATATTAGGTGATATTTTTGCTATGGACTCTCCCAGAGTGCATATACTAAAACTTCTATGGAAGAGCCCATGCCCTGGTCTATAACCTACTACTTTCTGGATTATGTATATTCTTACTATAATATGTGCTAAAATAGCAACTCATAAAGGCAACTTTAATATGGTGATATCGTGTATCTAAAGGTAGGAAACCAAATGAAAATTATAGTAAAGAAGACAAGAAATGGTACACCAGCTTATCCCAGCAATAACCCAGAAAAGAGTAGTCTTAGGCCAGCTTATTGAAGTTGCCTTTCGATAATCATGAGAAATACCAACTTAAAGAGATTCTTTAACATGAGAGGGCTTGGGTGTCATGAGAGCAGACATCTCAGCATCAAAGTGGAAGGATCTCTCTTATACTAGGCACATCCTGCCACACAGAAGATTGTAGGATGATTTTACCTTGGTGGTTGATATATCTCTGATTACTATGAACTGTTTTACCACAATTGCTATAGTACTCTAGTTAGACCATGTTAGCTACTCTGATGGTTGGCTTGAGATCCTTGAGGACAGACTTCCTGTGGACAACAGAATTTGCCTAATGTAAGAAAAGAGCAAGCCTCAGCCAGGACAGGGAAGAGCAGGAGAAAGCTCCAGCAAAATGATCAATAACATACTGAATTGCGGTGTAATAGTTCATCTGGAGCCACTTTTTACACTGTCCACGGTAAATTTTTCTTCAAAAGAATCAGTTTAAATTTTGAATGGGTAGAAGTTAAACCGACCCTGATGAAATACCACCTTTAGGTGGAAAAACGTAAATGCAAAGCAACACCTCTATTGCTGTTTCCAGTCTGTACATGAAAACATAGGTTGAGAAAATGGAAAAAAAATTAACTAGTTTGAATTAAAAATGGTTTTTTGAATGTGTTAATCTATTCTTTTAACATAAGCCTCACCTTTCATTGTAAATGTCTCCATATATTTTTTATTTAATCTTTCAACTCTATTATAGATAATATTTTCTCGTCAATTTAGAAAAGGATGCCAAATGCAGGTAAAAATAATGTGGCATTCTTCTGCACTCTTCTTGAAATTGTCTGTTGACAAAATTACTTTGATATTTTCATCAAATTCTTTTCTTGATATTAGAAAATATTACAGAATATGTAAAAATAGAATATCTGTGTTGATCACTTACCAGATGGCAAGTTCTGAACTGGAAGATTCTCTAAGTGAATCAGAGTGTGGGTTACAGGGAATCATGAAGACCAGGATAGACACGTGCATAATTGTAGATAGTAAACTGTACACATAGGCTCAGTATTAGTTCATGAGCTATGAAGAAAATGACAATGTGAAAGTGAATTAAGCAGAAGAGAAAGTGTTACAAAAAACAGATGTTCCCACATTTGATCCATGCACTTGGGATAATGAGATATGAGGTCGTATGAGGTCAGCCTGAGCATCATAGCAAATACTTGCCTCAAATAACAGTACAAGAAGCAACAAAGAGAGAAAAGAATAGAGAAAGAACGAAACACGTGTGTGCTGGCTATATAGTACTTTACTTCTAAAATTCTTTAAAAGTGATTGAAAGCTTAATATCGTAGGTGAATAAAGTAGTAACACAGTTGGTTATTAACAAGGACTCTGTGCAATATGTAATTGTGTGTATTGTACTTTATATGACTGACTGGAGAGGAAGTTTGCATATATGATTATGGTCAGAGACAGGAGAAGTACGATGTGCCCAGTGTCATTATACTAGTATGGCCATAGCAACAGTAGCAGCCACTAAGACTTCTTCAACTAGGGTACATAATCTTATGGGATAGCCATTATTTACATATTCTTTTGCTAATATCAACATAATTTTGCAACACATGATTTTATCTAATAGATTTGTATTGCTTTACTACAAAAATTAAAAAAAATAACCTTAATACCTTGCCTTCCTTGTACACAGACACTAAGTTTTTGCAAATAAACACATTACTCATAATGGTCTTTACACTGATTTTAGCCATTTATAGCCATGTGCATGTGTGTGCTTAGATTTTCAAGCTGATATAAAACCTGTACCAGTGTGTATTGAGATGCAGCTCAGTGGTAGAGTGCCTGTTCTTCATCTGCAAATTCTTGCCCTTGGGAATGTGGGTCAATTCCTCAGATCTATATATTTGGAATTTTATTTTAATTTAGAATAAGGAAAAAGTAAGTGTGCACTATTTTCTCAGCCCTCCTTGAGCAGTTCAGGGTAATTACTAGAAAGGTGTCCATTCCCTGGATATATGAATAACAAAAATTAGTTACTAATCATGCTGCAAATGACAGAACCCAACTATCTTTCATCGCACTCACACCTGGGAATGAATACTTTTTTAATGAAGATCTCCATCTTGCTCTACGTTGGCTGTTTATCAATTTCTGGGGAGTGACACTAAATCAAGTAACAGCACATGGTAATGTAAATCACAGCCTAATTTAGTTGTCACTGTGTTGTGACACTTGGTTAAAAATGCTTTTTAATTGTGACTATAAATTATACATGAACAATTCTTAGTGACAGTCTTAATACTACATCAGATTATTTCACCCAAGGGGGAATAGCAAGCATCATCAGCATGAGGCAAGATGTCTTAAATAGAAGTTTAGAGAGAGATAATGATGATGATGTGATCTGCTTTAGTTTTAACCCAAAACTTGTTTTAGAGGAAAGGGGGAGGGTAACAGAGAAAGAAAGATGTTTGAATAACTTGGGAACATGAAACACAGACTATGACCCTGAAAAAAGGACCAGCTTTATAAGAATGTTGAGTAAGAGAAACACTGATACATTTCTCGTGGGAGTGAAAACTCATAAACCACTATGGACACCAGTGTGATGATTCCTGAAGAAGATGAAAATCAATTGACCTCAAATTCCAGCTATACCACTTCTGGACACATACCCAAAGGATGCGTTGTTCTACTACGAAGATGCTCAGTAATTGTCACTCTGTTCATATTAGCCACAAATTGAAAACAGACTAGATTGCCCTCAACAGAAAAATGGATAAAAAATGTGGTACATTTACACAAGGGAGAACTACTCAGCAGTTAAAAACAATGATATCAAGACATTTACTTGCAAATGGATGGAACTAGAAAATATAATCCTGAGTGAGATATCCCAGACTTAGAAAGATGACTTGGTATGTATTTGCTTATATGTGGATATTAGCTGTGAAGGAAAAAATAACCAAATTATAATCCACAGAAACACAGAGAGTTGGTATAGAATAAGGAACTAGCAGTAACAGAGAGATCTCATTAGGAAAGAGAAATAGGATAGATTGATAGGTGGGGAGGAGCTGGAATGAGAGAATGAAATGGGGAGAGGAGAGAGAGAGTTATGGTAATGAATGGAGGAAGAAACAGCAAATTAGGGTGTAATATGGAATACAGCAGAAACTGCTTAACATATATACATATATGAAGGCAAACTAAATAATTTGTCCAATAATGGGAGAGACAGAGTGCCATGTAGACATCTGATGTGGAACAGTGGTCTGTATTCTGTCAATTATATTTTAAATAAATGCTGATTGGACAGTAGCCAGGCAGGAAATATAGGCATGACAACCAGAGAGGAAGTAGAGGTGGGTCAATGAGAAGAGGCGAATTCTGGGAAGGAGGAAGCCCATTCCTCTGCAGTCCTGATCCATCCACAGAAGAAGCAAGATGTGACTGCCTTCCCAAAAAAGGTACTGAGCCATGTGGCTAACACATACTAGAATAATGGGCTAATATAAGTTATAAGAGTTAATAAGAAGCCTGAGCTAGTGGGACAACCAGTTTATAACTAATGTAGACCTCTGTGTGATTTCTTTGGGACTTAACGATTGTTGGAACTGGGCAGGACAGAAACCCCTACAACAGACATCTCTTGACACCAGATGAATTTTGCAGTATCTGTATTGGGTTACATCTAATTGAATTGTTGGTCAAAGCTAATCTCCAACCAACTCTGTAGACAACACATACACAACTCATTAAAAATGGAGATATCAAGTCAATGCCTACAGAGAGCTTTCACAACTAAGTTCTAATGTCTTTGGTCTGGGAAGAAACTGGGAATGCTCTCAAAAGAGAAGCATAAACACGAAGCCAGCCACAAAGCCTTTATCTATAAATATTTACTGCCTGCAGGACATGCTAGAGCAATGGAGGAACAAAAGTTTGTGGAAGTACCCAAACAATGTCTTATTTGATTTAAGGCCCCATCCAGGAGATGGAGCTCATAAAGTCAGAGTTTAGGTGACCAAGAACCTGAGACCAGGCAAGCCAGAGACCCAGGGAAAACCAAATATTATTGATCTAAAAAATATAGTGATAAAAAGACTCCTAAGGATATTTATATAATACTAGACCAATGCCTTGTTCAGCTATCAGCACAGAAGCTTTCTCCTGTAGTGAATAGGAAAAAATATAGAAATATTGTGAGAGTCAGAGAACTCAGAACACTCATCCCTAAAAAGGATTTCTTCATCAAATCCCTCCCCTCAGAGATGGAGGAACCCTGAAGAATAGGAGGCAGAAAGAGTGTAAGAGCCAAAGAGGAGAACACCACGCAAACAAATCCCTCTAAATCAGCATGATAAAAGCTCATATAAACTCACAGAAACTGAAGAAGCATGCACAGGGTCGGTATGTGTCTTCACTAAATCCTCTGTGCATATAATATAGCTTTTAGTAAAGTAATTTTATTGGATTCCTGAGTGATCAAGCAAGTGGACTTATGACTATTGTATCTTTTCTTGGGCTCTTTTCCTTTTGTTGGTTGGCCTAGTAAAACTTTTATGTGATAGTTTTTCTTTAATGTTATTATATTTCATTTAGTTGTATGTTTTTTAATAAGTGAATGAATGAAAACCTAGCCAGTAGGTTAAAGGTTAACAACTCACACTGGGAGTATCAAACATTCCAGGATAGTTTAAAAGCTGAGGAGTAGTTTAATAAGATGAAATTTCACTCCACAGTTTGTGTGTGTGTGTGTGTGTGTGTGTGTGTGTGTGTTTGTGTTTTTATTTGTTTACAGTTCGATGACTTTTTATTTTTTTTCTTTTTGGATGTGTTTTTTTGTTTTGTTTTGTTTTTGTGGAGTTTTGTTGTTGTATTAAGGTTTTGTTTCTTTTCTGAAAAACTACTTAAGGTTGGGTTGGGGAAAAGTGAATCTGGATGGTCTTGGGTGATGGGAAGAATATGATCAAAATGTATTTAATTTGAACATTGTTTTAAATAGTGAAAAACGCAATGAAAAATTTTAAAAAATTAGGATCATCTTTAAAGTACATGTGTGTGGCCAATAGTCTAAGAGGAATGCTTTTTATCTTTCCTAGTACTATGAAAGCAAGAAAAGTTATGGGTAGCAAGCAACTCAAAATGAGATTACATAGCATTATCTGTAAAAATGTCTAGGGGGCAGTCTATACTACAAAGGAGGACAAGAAGTTATGATTGAGACAAGATATGCTAACTAGGAAGATTGCATATGGTAGGAGAGAGAAGAGAAGAAGGAAGGAGCTGACGAAGATGTATACTGGTTGACTGATAGAGTAACAGAGAGTCTGCTGTACCTGCTCAGAAGCAAAGATTCCCATGATGTGCTCTAAACAAATTCCTGTTGAAGCTCACCTCCAGGGAGGAACTGAGCCTTACATTCAGCCTGACTAGATTTGCCATTAGCCAGAAGGATAACAGCGCCATCAGATGTTGACAACTATGCAGAGGAACACTAATGGCAATCCCTCATTTATGTAGACTGAGTTGATTCCTTATGAATAACATTTTCTTAATAAAACAGCTAGTGGGATATCTGATTTATAGGGAACATATTTAACTGATTATTTATTACCTGAATGAACCTAATGGAATTTTTAGTAAGGGTTCTGAGTTAAATTTCATGGTCAAGAAAGTATACATATCTGTTTTGAAATTTTATATCATCAAATCTTATAACATATAAAGGTCTGTGATAGTTAACTTTATAGAGTTAATCTCTCCAGAGATAGCATACCTTTAGCTTAAAAAAATCAGTTCTATGTATTCAAAGCTTTTATAAATTTACTAAGAGCAAGAACCATCTGAATCCATTTAGATATCTTGACACATGGCATATTAAAAATGTCATTATCATGAAGGATATGGCCTCTGTCTTATCCTCTGACATATCTGCGAAAACCACCCTTACTGGAGTGGTCAGGCAATGCGTATTTTCCACATATGCTCCCGAGTACCCGTACATTTCTTTCTATTGTATTTTCGCCTAATATGATTCATTTCTGTAACTAGCTTTTCACTCTTGCAGAAATAAGTAACAAAGTTTAGGAACAATGTCATGAAGCCAACTAAACATGACTAAATCTTGAGATGTTTTGTATTAAGGAAACATTTTTAAATATATATATTTAATTTATTATCATGTGTATATATGTTTTTCTGGATGTATATCTGTGTGCCATGTGTGTGCACTGCCCATGCAGGCCAGTAGAGGGCAGTGAAATCCCTGTGTCTGGAAGTAAGGGATGGTTATCAATGCTAGAAGTCCTGTGGAATAGTAGACAGTGCTCTTAGCTGCCAAGCCATCTCTGCTGCTCCCGATAGAAAAGTTTTGGTGCTCATGTATAAGGCATGATTGCTTTCCTGTTTCTTTCTATTTTAACATTAACCTTTATATTTTTGTTAAAGAAAAATTGTCATACAAATGTGTCATCTGCAGGCACCATCTAAAGGTGCCATAACAAGTATTTCCATGGGCTTGGCTCAACTTTTCATTTTCTTCACATCTAAGAAATTCTCCCACAGAACACAGTTCCCAGTCCTAAGAATTTAAAATGTGAGATGTCTCATAAAATTATACTCTTTATAAAATTAATTATTTCAAAATGTCTAAAATTGAAGCTTTGTATGTTCTTGTATAGCTGGGTGTTCTGCATTATTGCTGGCAATTTTAATTTGTTGATAACTGGAGTATCCTTGAAATGAGTCCAACTTCTGCTCAATGCAAAATGAGTACAAATGATCCACTATGTCTCTGAATTTTTGATTAAAAGACTTGAATTTTGTTCCTATATGACAAATCATAAGTCACTGAAACATTTCAACTAAGATCAATGCACAATGATTCTTTCAAACTTTCTTTTTTGAAAAAAAAAATGTTCCATGAGATGGGCACACAGAAGTTAAGAGAGATACATGCAAAATGTAAAAACAGGATAAATCAATCCATCCTTTCTTTGACATTGATCAAGGCTGAGTAGCAAGTGTGAGAATTAACTATGGCAGTGAGGAAAGATTGCTTGAGAGTTAAGATCTTTCACTGCTCTTCCAAAGGCCCATATACGAGATGCTAGCATGTAATTTGGGCAGGGCATCGGATACCTTATTTGGTGCTCTAAGGACACCTGAGTATGTACACACTTACACAAACAGCAAAAGCACAAATTAAACAAAAATAATCAAATGTTAAACATAGCCGTGATTGATAAAGCCCCTAGGTTCCAAGAGCACCATTTTCTCTGGCTTTGAAGTTTCCACTTTTTTGACTATAAGCAAGTGCTTCTACTTGGCTCTACGAGTTACTCGATTTTGTTGTCTCTGATGGGCAATTGGAGAATGGGACTCCTAGTTGGTTTTACCTTGCCAAGTGGGAAACACAAATAGGTCAGAGGCCTCCAGTATTTGACTATAATCTGCAATTCTACTAGTGGTAAATGCAGGTTGCTTTACGTCAGTGAGCCATTTTCTTATAGCATTCACAATAATGGATGAAAGACTGATTCAGGGGAGAAGCTTCAGAAAAGGAACAACTTATGAGAGAGAACTGCAGAATGGAATCAAAATATGCATTATACCATGATAAGGAGTAAGTGAGGGCACTTAGAAATAACATTAACATAATGGAAAGTACTGGGGATAACACCAAAGACCTTTTAGTAATTTTTATTGCTGATAAACTCAATGATATTGCCATAGTCATGATTGGAATTATTTATGATTTTAAATGTTCATCTCTCTCTAAATTTGACATTATTTACATTATTTCGTATTTCTAAGTTTTTCTGACAAGATGTTTGCAGTGAAGATAGTAAAAAAGAAAAGCAGGTTGAAAATTGACACAAAGGCTAATAATGCAGTTCATGCCCAGATAGGAGTGTGGAATCAGAGATCAAGGATGCCAGTAACACAGAAGCTTGCTTCTATCTTCCATTTAGAACACTTTTGTGATTTCATATTTTTAATGGTGATAATCATACATTTCTTTTAAAATTAATTTTAAGTGATTCACTTTTCTCTGGGACTCACATATATTAACAGTTGGGTACTCTATGCTAGCTGTCAAAATATTGGAAGGCACTTAGTACATTTATTCTTGGACTTTGCCAAGTGTGGTAAAATGTTTGCAAAACATACTGTATGTGAGGATCAGAAAATGACTTGACGTCCACATCACACCTGCTCACTACAAAGGCTGTGTGTGCTACAAACTTTTATGGAGATGACATATTCAAAATCATTGCAGAGAAAGCTCATGTGAGCTGTTAATATGTCACCACTGCAACCATACTAGAAACACGTGTGTCATCCTTCTCCCTATTCCAACTCACTTTATTCTCATCTCTATGGATATTCAAAAACAGTGGCAGCTACACCTAAATAATTATGGAGGACAATATCAGAATAAATCAACTCTTTAGGATGATAGGCTTATAGATAGAATCTGTAATCTTATCTTTCCCTAAATAGATTTTTTTTTACCAGTGGGTGATATTCTCATAGTCTCTGTCTCAATTAATTTGATATATGCCATTCTCTCCATGACAGTCCAAAGCTTATTGGGATTTTTGCTACTTCTTTGAATCTGTGTGGGTACCATATACATATGATTTCCTGAAAAAATAATGTCAAGATTTTAAAGAAGGAAATTTGATAATTCTTGAGGAAGTTCAAGTTCAGTAAGAGACTGGGGCAATACAAACTGTGCATCAAGAAAGGTACCTGCATTTTTAAATTAACTGGATGATTTAAAATATGTTTCTGAAAGTGAGGAATTTTTATGCACAGAGAAACTATGTCTCCTTTCTTAGCTATACAATGGACCCTTTAACTATGTGAAGCATAATCAATAGTATTATCATGATGTTTGCTGTGTTTTTTTTCACCTGATTAGTTTTTCCATAGCTCCTCAAGTTAAATAGTTACTAAATTATGAAACCACCAAATCTGTGCATCCATGTTAAAAAGAAAACTCATGTAAAAAAATCTTTAAAGTATGGGTCATGAAGGAAATTCTGTGTTCTATGTTTCAAACTATTTTTTTTATCAAAGATTTTTAGAATGAAGCACTGGTATACAGAGACTTAAATGATATTTTGGCCAAAAGAATAAATTGATAATTATGATCATTTTCCTAGACGTATTTGTACCTTTGGGTAGGTATTCTACAGTATTTAAGAACACTGTGTATTTTTTTGTTGTTGTTGTTCTTTGTGAGTATCTCTGTTTCAAAGAAAGACACTGCAAAAATCTCAACTTCTTTTCTCTGCTGGTTTTGATTTTGAATGGGGTCTTGCTTCGATTTTCCTATTTCCCATCAACATGTTCAACCTGAATTGTCAACAAAGGACTCAAGAAGAAAGTCATCACTGACTCATCTTGCTAAGTGATAATGAGCAAAAGATCAAGGAAGATTCAAGTCCGTTTGGACCTGAATTCATTCAGTGATATGAACTATAAAACACCTGATGCAACTACTTTATGAAAAGGATTCTTATACAACTATATAGATACATTTACAGAAATTCAGATTGTGCATGTGGGGGGTGCAGATGGCAACCCCTACATATCATTTTCTAAGGCTCCATCCACCTTTTAATATTGTTTTTGTTCAAGCTTTTAAAACTAAAATATAATCGCATCATTTCTGCCCTCTCTCTTCTCCCTAACACTCTTCACACTCCCCTTTCCCTCTCAAATTCATGATCTCTTCTTTTTGATTGTTATTATTATATGTTTGTGTGTAGATGTGAACATATACATACATGTGCACATGTACATATATATACATAATGTATGTATGTGTGTATAACAAATATATAGGATAACATGGAAGGCATAAATCTCATGTGGCCCCATGCCTAAAAAATGACTATAGTCAACTAAGGACTGCTGAGTGGAGAAGAAAGAGCATGCCCTTGGAAAAAGCTCTAATTGGTTATCCAATACAAAACTGGCAAGCCATGGATAATATATTTACAAGTTAACACTAAAAGGACTGAGGAAGTGATATTTATATATTTTTATTAATTTTTTTAAGACAAGGTCATTATCAGTGGCCAAGTAGAACAAACTTGTTATCTAACATTGAGAATATAAAATACTCTAGCATACTTAATTATTTTAAAAATAGATTCTGGTGACCCAAGACAAGAATTCTACCAAGTGAGGTATTTTTCCAACCTGAGAAACTCATTTTTAATTGTCTTTAATTCATTGAGATGAAAATATAATTATTTCACTTGCCATTTTCCTTACCTTCCCCAATCTCTGCTGTATACCCATGCCTTCATCTTCTCTCAAACTAGTGGATTCTCATTTATTTTGGTGTATGTGTGTGTGTGTGTGTGTCTGTATGTGTGTGTATGTATGTATGTGTGTTTGTATGTTGGTGTGTGTGTGTCTGTATTGTGTGTATATATGTGTGTGTTTGTATGTTGGGGTGTGTGTGTGTGTATTTTAGGTAAATAAATACAATCTGATCAGTTATATATTACTTATGATGCTAGTTTGCTGTTGGAGAACAATTAGGGACAATATCCCTAGAAAGAATATTTCTCCAGCTTTCAGCATTTGTTGTTTGTCTATAGTTTTTTGTCCAGAGCTGAGGACTTGTAAGATTTTCTTATTCGTTTTAGACTGTCTATTAGTATCATTTTTTTTTGCTCAAGACTTGTGTAGCTTGTTGTGTTATTGATAATTCATGAGTTTGATAATCCCTGACATTTCTAGTAGGCAAAATTTCAAAACAGAAATTCTGTTGTTCCAGCTTTTACAATCTTCCAGCATTCTCTGTGGTGATGTTCCCTGAGCCTTGGGTACAGGAACTATGTTGTCAATGGATAAGTTCTGGCTGGACTGCAAATCTTGCCAACTGAATTTGTAAAAAGGACTGAGCTAGTATGCCTCACCTGAAGACATCATTATTGATAATTTTAAAGTGTCCTAAAGGATTTACCTCCCATTCATTATTGTTTCATATATATTACCTTTACTGTGGAGTTTATTTTTAGTTTCAGCCTGAATAGCTCTGTAAGCACTTGCTCCACAACAATAAAAGTAAACATGGGAAAATGTTATTGTCCCTGAGATTAAGATTCATAGGACAAATTGGTAAGGGATGTATAGCATACTTAGGATGCTTTATACTGACAGTAACAATCAGAAGTAGGTATTTATTTGTCAAGAACTTGGTAATACTTCAACAAGTAGGCCACCTAATGCTTTTAAAATTCTCAACATTTAATCCTTTAAGGAATTTTTCATTAGCAAATCTATATTCTAGGTAATACAGATGCCAGTCCACTGTCTCGGATAGCAGAAATAGTCTTACTTCTGGCTGGTTTAGTACACTATATCTTCCTTGTCTGAGGTGTGGTACAATTGATAATTACAGAAAGAAAAGAGACATTACAGTAGAAGACTGCATGTTATTTTCTTTTCAAATTTCTTCTGTTGCACAAGAAGAAAGTTACATGAAATTCAACATATGCAAATACTGTCCAGGTGGCAATAGGCAGCAGCTTATGTCATTTCTTGAACCTTTTAGAAGTTGCTTGCTTATACTTCCTGCTTACTCAGGTAATATTTTCTTTCACAGGTCTTTGAGGGGTTGAAGACTAGATAGTTACAGATACTGTCCTCTAACATCTTAGCTAAGACATTTTAAGTATAAGTCTTAGGCTCCTCAGGTTAAGACAGCAAGTGGCCAAATCTATGCTAGTTGCCTGTTACCTATAGCTTGGACATTTAATAGGTGTTTGCGTTTCTTGCTTAATGTTGTTCTTGTTGGCTGTAGTTCTATTTTGGTTTATATTACTACCCATTCTTTCTCCTGGACAATACTTGATATTTATTCTTATTATTAAAAGTTTTTTATTAGATTTAGAACCTTCTTATTTAGAAAAAAAGGGGAAGTGTTGTGGGAATTCTTACTCCCAATAGCTTTTGGGGTATCAGCCTTAAGGCATAGCCTGAGGTGATACATGGGGAGTGATAAGCTGGAGGAAGGAGCATGTTCGCTCTCTTGCTCTGGCTCTTGTTTGGCAAGAGGGAAGATTCAAACAGTGGAGAGGCAGTGCAGGATCAGTGGTGGCTTCAGCTTTTTGCTGTATTGTATAAACTTATCCTTTAATAAATCATTTTGAGTTCATGCTTCAGAATTTGTCACAAAAGAACTATACATTTCCATTGTCAGTTATTAACAGGCCCAGTTCTGCTGTTTTAGTTTGTAAGTGGCCTCTCTTTCATAATGAACATCTCCACAGCGTTATCCCTACCACACTTACCAACCTATGAGCTGTAGGTGTTCTTCAAGCCTCTTTACAGTTTATTTTGAATTTTATTAAAGATGATAGTCTTATTCTCTAAATTTCTAATATTCTTAATCATTGTGGATTTGTGTGTAAATTTGTCTGCGTGTGTATATACACATGTATGTAGTTCAGATGAAAATCTTGGTGTACTTCCTAATTTTCTACTTTTTTGAGACCTTACTGTAGTGAAAATGAGTACTTGCTAAATAATAAAACATGTTTATGAATAACATTATAGGTTGCACGTTATTTTTATTTATATTCATTAGATTGTCCAATTTGCAAAATAGCATCATGATGGCTTAAAAACTTAAAACTGGGCATATAATATTATATTATCCAACTAATAGGTGCACCTGAAGAGAAAATTAACTCAATTGTACATCTCTAGTCTAATCATTTGCAGCATGATTGATTACAAAAGGAAAAAAATATTTAAGTGCCCATAAAAATATAAATGGATAAAGAAATTTTACTGTAAAAAGAACATGTTCCACAACAAAAAGGAGCAAAATCCTTTTATTTGGGAAGGAAGGAAAGATGATTATATTTAATGAAGGAAGATTGCCTCCTCTTTCTGAAATAGGTATCATTTGATATCAAAACTTCTGCTAATTATCAACTTGACAAAGTCTAGAATACTGTAGAAGATATGGCTCTTGGTATGTCTAGAGGGAATCAGATTGCCTTGATTACATTAATCAATGTGGGAGGACCTCAATTTAATTAAAATGTAAACAAACTTACATTACCTACTAGTCTTTGATTATGGGAATTCCTTGCTGGGCCATACATCATAAGCAGAAATTCTTAAATCTACATATTAATTTTAAATTAACTAAGACAGTTAATTAGTAAACAATTAAATCACATTTCTGTGAATATATGTAGCTGCCTTCTGTCATCTCTTGTTCTCCTTACTAATCTCTAATGCCTCCAATGTGTCTTTGCTGTTTTAATTGCATCTTCATCTATGCATGTATTTATATTTCAAACCCTTCCTGCATGTGCTGCATAACACTAGACATACAACTTAAGTTCTTTGTACCTCTTTTCTATACCTTTGAAATAGACATATCAAGATTTAGTATTACCTCCTTGCAATACTTTGGATTATTTTTGAGATTAAATTAGTGAAGGCATGCGATGAACATAATTGAACATTTGGAATGTGGTAATAATCAAGGTCAGCTTTTCTATCTATGAATATTCAGTAAAGTAGTGAAATGTTACCAGGCTTGGGTTAGAGTATGGTAGCCTAGAGTAAAATGAAAAGCACAACCAGGAAGGTGTGCTAGCTAAGGTTACCTTATGGAATAAAAGAGATTTCAGTTTGATGTTAAAGAGGACTTCATATCTATCAATGAATTGCCTACAAAGAACATTAAATGTGACTTCCTAAGAGATAAAATAGACTTGTTTAATTTAACTATGTAAATATATAATAGTATTAACTTCTGACGGCAAAAATGTTTGAATGTTTCTGTGACAGCTTAGATTGTTGAATTAAGAAAACAAAACATGGATATGGCAACAATCATTTGAATCGCAAAATATTTTAAAATAATAAACATTACAACCTCAAGTTTGATTTTATCAATGTATTTAAGAGAAATGGGATCTGGGTCAGAAGGATATGTTAAGAATCTGTCAGAAACAGAGGGATGAAGATTTGACTATTATAGTTGACTTTAATTTGACTCTTATTTGAGTCTTATTGGCAGTTACTCTTTTGAAGACACACATCACAGACACATAGGGAAGGGGATGGATAGTGGGTATTTCAGTGAACTGAAAATGTTACTTATGCTTTATAATTCTTAGAAGTTTATGAATGAGTAAAGTAGATAAGAAAACACATTTAAGATTTAAACTGGAATTATAGGGTGAGCAGTGTTCAAGAAATTACTCCAAAAGGGGCCGGGGAGATTGTTCTGCATTGTGGAAAATTTACTGTTCCTTCAGAGGACCCAGTTTGAGTTCGCAGGAGCTTATAATTGCCTATAACTCCAATATAAGAAATCTGATGTTTTCTTTTCTCTGCAGGAATTTATAGGCTCATGGCTCAGACAAGCACAAATAGAAACACTTCTATACACATAATGCATAAGTAGATAATAGAGAAATCTTATGCAAAAGAAATTCAGAGAAGTAATTGCATTAACAATATTTAACTACAGCTATTACCCAATAGACAGGAATAATAAGTGAAAACAACAAGTAATGAAAATGCAGAGAACTGATTTACCTAACACAACTCTTGTGCCTAAAACTCAGAGAAGCTGTGCAGAACTATTATACTGGCCATGGAAACAGGGAAGCAGCCTGTGATCACTTAGCTGGGGATCATGCCTCCTACATCAATCATCATTCAAGACAATCCCACAGAGACACGGCTACAGGCCTGCCTGATCTGAACAATTCCCCAACTAAGTCTCCCTCAGGTGACAGCTGAAACCAAGAGTGGGAAACAGGTAGCCTGGTTTGTCCTTTAGCTGGGAAGGAGGCAGGAAAAGAAGATGGTATAGGTGAAACATATCTAAAGCTTTCAAGAACTCAGTTACTGTATGTGCATCTCAACCTACCACCTAATAGAGCAGTTGCTAGAGCGTTTAGTTTTCATCTGTGACAGACACCTCTCACTGTTTACTGGTTCTCAGTGGGGGAACATAGGGCTGGACAGAAGTAGAAAGAATTACATATTGTATATGGAGAAATGGAGAAATTTGGGGAAAGATTGGTGATAGATGAGTCCTGATCTCTTTTAAAACCTCTTTTAATAATATTAATGGCTAGAGCTCTGTCTCTGTTGCACGCTGTCTATCTCTTTTTATGAGTGTGTGGGAAGCTATGCTCATATTTGTTATAATTTTAATACATATTTATACCTTATATTTAACTTTTATTATTAACTCTCACCTGATTTTTAATAATTGTCATCTGCTACACAACAAAATATGATCAGTTTTTCTCAGCAGTTGTCTCATAGCCACCTACCTAAAGTAAACATAATTCATTATTTTACTTGCCTTCCTCAGATCAATAAAGTTCTTATTGATCTCCTTTCCTTTTGAATTTACAGGATATTGTATGCAAGCTGCAAAAGTATATGAAAGCTAACTGCTTCGAGTTATTTGTTGCAACTGTTTGTTAAATCACTTCTCAAATCAATTATAAACAACTCAGATGAAGAAGCTGTATCTTGTACTTCATGAGTGGCTTAGGGAAAACTTTCAATATGTGGTATTATAGCTTACAAGTTATTTAATCTTATTATAAGTAAGGATTTTTATCAGTATAAATGGGCAGAGGAACTGGTTCAGTCTTTGGAGTGATTGTGATGCAAGCTTGGAGAACTGAATTCTGATCACTAACATCCATGTTAAATGTCAGATGTGGCTGAGGATGTATTTGTTCGACCAACACTGGGAAGCATTAACAAGAGGACTCCTGGAGTTTAACAATCAGCAAGCTGAATCTGTGAAATTTTGAAAAATTAATAAGATAATAATAATAATAATATATAAACAAATTGGAGAGCAATTGATGAAGACATGAAGAATCAGGTCAGGCTCTGACTTCCATGTGCATACACATGCATTCACCTGCATTTACTCATTGACAGTAGAACATGTATACACACATACATCACACACACATACACCAAACACTCACTCACACACACACACACACACACACACACACACACACACACACACAAATCAATAAACTTTTAAAAAAGTGAATATTCACAATGACATGCATTCCTTATTTTTCTATTTAACATATTTGGAATTTTTTCAAACACTGAACAGAATTCAGATTTGCAGGTCTATGACAGTAATCCTAGCACTTAGGAGACCAAGAGAAAAACAAAACAATACAAAAACAGCAACCAAAATATTAGGATCACTGGGATCCCTTGAGTTGCACTGCGAACTTGAAGCCATCTGGATTATACGTCAGGAACACATCTCCAAAGCAGAAATCAACAATGAAAACAAGAGCCTGGAATAATAAAGAGCCTTCCCTGTGCTTATAATTAGCGTCCTGGAAAGCTGTTGACCAAGAGTGCTAATGAAGGTAGGGCATTTGATTTCTCTTCTCGGGGTCAGGTTCTGGGTAACACAAGTCTACCAATGGAGAAAACTATAGCCTTCTTGGTTTGCAGGACTGACTGCATTTGTTAAGAGGACTAATTTGATGACCTATCGATTGTTAATGAATATTAAAAACTGTCTGTTTGAGATTATAAAATGTTACGCACAAACACATGTTAGTGTTGTTCTTAAAGAATCTACTTTTACTTGGAAGTTTATTGTTAAAATGCTGGTAATTTTGACAGAAGCTTTTGAAATATTGATACTTTTTCTCCACCCAAGCAACAAGCTTGACTGTTAGTTTTCCTTTGTCACTGGGGAAGCATGCAGAATTTTGTTGAAACATTTTACTAGTCACCTCTTATTCTAACTCTACCTTACTCTTTACTGAGTTCTGTAAATATCTGCTCCCAGGGAACTGGCCTTTCATTTCTGCCTTGCCCTTTCCAATTCTGCTTTTATCTGACTTTCTTTCCACTTTATAGTTTATCATTTTTACATCTTATTATTTTGTGCCTGCTTCAGCAAAGCTCAGAATTCGAACACACAATAGTCCTCCCAGTTCCAATTAATTGGCTTACCTACCCTTTAGGTGGCCTATTCTCCAGGCTCTTGTGCTAATTAGCACCCCTTCCTCCCCACCACCTATCAATGTAGAACACTGTAGAGGCGTCAGAATAAGAAAGAACAAACATGTAATCACTAGGGTGTGAAGATATCCATCCAATAATCAATCTCAACCCCCAAGCACACAGTGCATGACTGCTTAAGGGAACAGCCAAATAGTGAACAGTTCAGGTTACATTAGTGGCATTCCTAAGAGATAAACTTAGAGGAAATGGTTGCTTATTTTCACAAAGTAACCTTGTTTTAGTATAGTGAGAAGCACAATTCAGCATCTAGCTTGGAGAGTAGGTTGAACAAGGACTCTTGGAGGCAGAAGCCTAAAGGCCAAAGACCTAAGTAACTAACCAAAGTGTTAATTAATACTCCCTAGATCTGGTGCAGATGAGGCAATGAAAGTTTGCTTTCCTATGATTTGTTGCTTTGGATATGTAGTTGGGAGGCGGTTTGGAAAATACCCTACTATCAATGACTCTTTCTGTAACAGCACATCATTAGCAAATGGCCCACCATATTGAGGGAGCTCAGTGATATTTGCTAACTTAATGAGATAAATAAGGAATAAAGTTACTTTGACATTTCTGCAAGAAAAATGATATGTACCAAAATCATAATATTTATCAAAATATCTATCTAAAATAAACTCAAAATCAGTGCTAGAAAATCAATCAGAGACATAAACTAGGATGTACTTTTTCACATGTATTTATTAATTTATTGGGAGTGTTATGAGTGTGTGTGGAGGTCAGAGTATAATTTACAGGAGTCAGCTCTTTCCTTCTATTTACTATATTGGTCCCAGGGAAGAAATAGAACATCAGGTGTGGTGGCAAACAGGGATTGACATAATTACTCAATAATGACAGATTCATAATATTATACAAAATCTATCAAAATACATAATATGTATAATACAAAAAGAAAACACTATTTCAATTAGGACATTATTTCTGTATTCAAAGAACTCTAGATTCTGAAATTTGCTGATAATAAAGGAAGTGAAAACTGAAGCATCTAAAAAGACAAGGCTGAAACTCAATAGTCAATATGACTCTAGTTAGCACCTTCACATATTATAAACAAATATAAGAAAGCAATTGAAACAAAGATAGCTAAAGATAATGAAGTCAAGTTAAACACAGTGCTAGCAAATCGAATTCAAGAACACATCAGAACCATCATCATCCACCATGACCAAGTCGGCTTCATCCCACAGATGCAGGGATAGTTCAACATACAAAATCTGTCAACGTAATCCACCATATAAACAAGCTGAAAAACAAAAACCATATGATCATCTTATCAGATGCCGAAAAAGCATTTTGGTAAGATTGCCATTTTTACTATGTTAATTCTGCCTACCCAAGAGCATGGGAGATCTTTTTGTGGCTAATACAACATCCCTTCATGATAAGGGACTTGGAGAGAGCAAGGATACAAGGAACACACCTAAACATAATTAAGGCAATATACAGCAAGCAAACAGCCTGAAATCAGGAACAAAACAAGGTTGTACACTTTCTCCATATCTGATCAATATAGCTCTTGAGGTCCTAGCTAGAGCAATAAGACACCAAAGGGAGATCAAGGGGATACAAATTGGAAAAGATGAAGTCAAATTTTCACTGTTTGCTGATGATATGATAGTTTACATAAGTGATCCCAAACATTCTACCAAGGAACTTCTACAGCTCATAAACACTTTCAGCAATGTAGCAGGATACAAGATTAACTCAAAAACATCAGTAGCCCCCCTGTACACAGATGATAAAAGGACTGAGGAAGAAATCAGAAAATCAACACCATTCACAATAGCCACAAATAGCCTAAAATATCTAAGAGTAACTCTAACCAAACAAGTGGAAGACTTGTATAAGAACTTTAAATCTTTGAAGAAAGAAATCGAAGAAGATACCAGAAAGTGGAAAGATCTCCCATGCTCTTGGGTAGGCAGAATTAACATAGTAAAAATGGCAATCTTACCAAAAGCAATCTACAGATTCAATGCAATGCCCATAAAATTCTAGAAAAATTCTTCAAAGACCTTGGAAGAACCGTACTCAACATAGTATGGAAAAGCAAAAAACCCAGGCAGGATAGCCAAAACAATCCTGTAAAATAAAAGAACTTCTGGAGGCGAGGCATCACAATCCCTGATTTCAAACTCTACTACAGAGCTACAGTACTGAAAACAGCCTAGTATTGGCATAAGAACAGACAGGAGGACCAATGGAACCGAATAGAAGACACGGATATCAATCCACACATCATTGAACACCTGATCTTTGATAAAGAAGCAAAATATATCAAATGGAAAAAAAGAAAGCATATTTAACAAGTTGTGCTGGCATAACTGGATACCAACATGTAGAAGAATGAAAATAGACACATATCTATCACCATGCACAAAACTGAAGTCCAAATGGATCAAAGACCTCAACATAAAGCCAGCCACACTGAACCTTATAGAAGAGAAAGTGTCAGCAATTGCCCCTGATCCAATACCAGTAGGTCCATCTGGAGGGGATCTTTAGATCTACCACCACAGCCTACTTCAGGGAGGAGGGGATCTGAGAGACAACTCCAGTGCTGAGGGGACCTAATAGAGGGCAGAACAAGAAAAATCCCCAAGTACACAGTTAGCCAAGGGAAAAATCGGACCAAGGGGCTGAGAATTTCCTGACCACATTTGAAGGAAGAGATGGGGAGGTGCCAATGCAAGAATTCCCCCAACAACCTGAAAAGCAACATGATAACACCAGACTCCAGTAAATATGCCACAGGAAGACTTGAACAACCTAATCCAGAAGAAGTAGAAGAAGTCAACTTTAAACGTAGCATTATGAAAGTGATAGAGATCATTAAAGGATGTGAAAAACTCCTTTAAAGAAATGGATGAGAAGACTAACACAAAGTTAGAAGAAATGAATAAATCCCTCGAGGATACCCTAGAAAACCAAAAAAAAAAAAAATGGAATCAAACAGGTAACAGAAAGAGTTCAAAACTTGAAAACTGAAATGGAGTCAATGAAGAAAACACAAACCAAGGGATGGCTGGATATGGAAAATCTGGGTAAATGAACAGGAACTACAGAGACAAGTATAACCAACAGAATACAAGAGATAGAAGAAAGAATCTCAGATGCTGAAGATACAATAGAGAAAATAAACTCATTGATCAAAGAAAACAACAAATCCAACAAATTCTTAACACAAAACATCCAGGAAATCTGGGACACCATGTAAAGACCAAACCTAAGAATAATAGGGGTAGAAGAAGGAGAAGAATTCCAGCTCAAAGGCCCAGAAAATATATTCAACAAAATTATAGAAGAAAACTTTCCCAACCTAAAGAAGTATATTCCTACGAAGGTACAAGAGGCATACAGAACACCAAATAGGATGGATCAAAAAAAAAATCCCCTCACCATATAATAACGAAAACACAAAGCATACAGAATAAAGAAAGAATATTAAGAGCTGCAAAGGAAAAATATCAAGTAACATATAAAGGTAAACCCATCAGAATTACACTTGACTTCTCTATGGAAACCACAAAAGCCAGAAGGTCTTGGATTGATGTGCTTCAGACACTAAGAGACCATGGATACAAGCCCAGACTGCTATACCCAGCAAAGCTTTCTTTAGATGGAGAAAACAAGGTATTCCAGGATAAAAACAAATTTAAGCAAACCTAGCCTTACAGAAAGTACTAGAAGGAAAACCACAACTAAAGGAAGCAAACAACACTCATAATAACACAGACATCTAACAACCCTCCACCAACACAACTCAAAGAAGGGAAACACACAAACTCTACAACCAAAAAATAATAATAATAACCGGAGTTAAAAACCACTGGTCATTAATATCACTTAATATCAATGGACTCAATTCACCTGTAAAAAGGCACAGGTTACGAAAATGGATACAAAAACAGGATCCAACATTCTGCCGTTTAAAAGAAGCATAACTCAACCGCAAACACAGGCATTATCTCAGAGTAAAGGGTTGGGAAAAGGTCTTTCAATCAAATGGCCCTAATAAACAAGCACATGTGGCTATACTAATATCTAACAAAATCGATTTCAAACTAAAATCAATCAGAAGAGATGGCGATAGACACTTTATACTCATAACAGGAATAATCCATCAGGATGAAGTCTCAATCCTGAATATATATGTCCCTAATGTAAAAGCACCCACATATGTAAAAGAAACATTACTAGAACTCAAAGCACACATCAAACCCCATACACTAATAGTAGGAGATTTCAACACTCCTCTCTCACCAAAGGACAGGTCAACCAGACAGAAACTTAACAGAGATATATGAGAACTAACTTGAACAAACACTTTGGAAATCAGTGTGGTAGTTTCTCAGGAAATTGGGAATCAACCTATCTCAGGATCCAGCAATATCACTCTTGGGAATATACCCAAGAGATGCCCAATCATACTACAAAAGCATTTGTTCAACCATGTTCATAGCAGCATTATTTATAATAGCCAGAACCTGGAAACAACCTAGGTGCCCCTCAATGGAAGAATGGATAAAAAACGTGTGGAATATATACACATTAGAGTACTACTCAGGCGTAAAAAACAATGACATCTTGAATTTTGCATGGAAATGGATGGAAATGGAAAACACTATCTGAGATAACGCAGACCCAAAAAGATGACTATGGTATGTTCTCACTCGTTAGTGGACTCTAGCCATAAACAAAGGACATTAAGCCTTTGGGTCACAAGCCTAGAGAAGTCAAATAGCGAGGTAAACCCAAAGAAAAACATATAAAGATCCTCCTTGAAATTGGAAGCAAACAAAATCACCGGGCAAAAGTTGGGAGCACAGGGGTGGGGGTAGGTTTGGGGCTGAGGCTGGGGAAGGGGAGATAGGGAAGGAGAAGGGAGAAGGGAAGGACTGGGGAGAACTTGGGGGAGTGGGAGTGTGGCTATGGAGGAAGGGCATATATTGGAGCAGGGAAGAAGATATCTACATTAAGGGAGCAATTTTAGAGTTGGCAATTTACAACCAGGAAGCAAAAGTGCAAGTAACCTGACATAAATGTTTCCTACAGTATACTCAATACACAATAGTGAGTAGAACAGAAGGCTGGACGACAACAAAAACCTTTCCACTTGGCACTTGGAAGATCAGAAGGATCAGAAGTCAAGGTTATTGGAGTTATATCTTGTTTTAGGTCAGCTTGTGTATCATGAAGAGAAGAGACATATACAATTTGATTGTATTTCCTTGATCCACATAGAAGATTGTCTACAGAATAATGCTTTATGTGGTTGGAATTTTATGAATGCAAAAAAATAAAGATGGTAAAATTGGAACTTTTACAACTAGAAAAAAGATGCGTCATTCTCCTGATCTGTCTTTTCTCATAATGCCTAATTGGCAGCAGTTTTATTAGTGCTTTTCCAACATCAAGAGTTGTATGTGAAATTAATGTATCTTTTAATCATTATTTCTTCCAATCTAAAATTAGTTCTTCCTGATTCATTATCTTTGTTAATTATAAAAATGAAAGAAAGAGGTCAAGTGGTTCTGTTTGTACAAATGCAGCACGGCGATTGCCATGGCACTTTACACGGTGCTAAGCTCAGCTAAGACTTCTTGCATTACTTGGACTTTTCTTCATTGTAGTGATATGCTCGGTAATTTTAAAAGTGTTTTTTTTTCTGCATTATCAAGTGAGGTAAAACATTTTCACTTTGTTTTTCTCTTTTAACTGTGCCAAAACCAGAGACTTAAGAAAGTAGTAATGCAAGGGCTGCCTGTCATGAGGGGACAGGTGTTTTGGTCTGTCGCTATCTCCTATTCATGCTTGACATACTGTGACCTTGCTTAGTATTGGTAGGTAGATGATTTATGGGATAAAATGAAATATTTTCCAAGTCAATATTCTGCAGTAGTTCATTTCAATCAATGGTGTTTTGACAATCTTGCTTCTCTGTTAGAAGAAAGGCTAAAAATACATGTTATTTTCATTTTGAACCCCAACAAAGGATATAATTTGTAGCCGTGATTTAGGTAGTTTCAGGAGAATGAAGAGTCCCATGGGCCTGTTGCAGAATTGGCCAAGGAAAATTGGAATGAATGAAAGTAATCTCTGAGAAAATTCTATGTTGAAAAAAATACCTTTTGATATTATAATAATTAGATATTTTTTTCTTTTTTCCTCCCTTCCTCCCCCTCAACCCTCCTTCATACCTCTCCTCACTGCTCTCTTAAATTTCATGGCCTCTTTTTCTTTAATTGTTGGTGTTATTGTGTGTGTTCATATGTATATTTTTTCCTAAAGAAATAAACATAACACTCACAGTCTACTTAATGTTGCATGTATGAATATGTTTTTAGGACAAGTTCAAGATGCCTCATGTCTAGACAAAGAATTATAGGCAACTGAGGAATGCTGAGAATAGGAGAAATATTCTTCCCTAGAGAAGAGAACACCAGTTGGTTATCCATACTGAGTTTTGTAAGTAGAAAGAGAGTCAGGTCTCATCCTACTGATAGCAACTGAGAAGCTTGCTGAGAGAACCATGTAGGCAGTGTGAGAAGAAAAAAGAATCAAGCCAACTTTAGCTGAAGAGATGTGAGATGAAATGAAGATAGTGTGGTTGTTTGGAAGTTTATACAGAAATTGGTTAAAATTTTCAATGGAACAACATTTCGATTACCTTTTTTAAAGGTTAATCTCTGTTGTTAACTCAAGAAGCTCTAGAAACACCCAGGAGATGGGCTTAGATGGCCTGGATGTACCTGTGGGGGAATGAGCTCAATTATATTAATTGAGATTGGAAGACATGCCCACTATGGGTGGCACCATCCCTTCAACTGGAAATTTAAATTATATAAAAGGAAAAAGTGAGCTCTGAAGAAGTACTGACAGTTCTCTGCTTGATTTGGAATGTAATATGACAACTACTGCCGTTGTAGTTGATGGACTATAACCCCAAATTTATAGCTCAATTGATGATGGTTATTTTTCATTATATCAAAAATATACTTATAAATATATTTTTCTAGTTGTACTTCAAGGTCAATTACTTTTCTACTAGTAAATGTGTCTTCCAATTATTTTAAGTTATAATTCCATGGATCCTGTCATTTATCTAAAGTTTCAATGCTTCTTTTCTGAATTTTACAAACTTTATTTAATGCTGCATTGTGACTCTTAAAACTACTCAATATTGCATTAATACAAAAAACTTCAAATAATACAAAAATGACAATGAAAGTAATCAAGTTAATAGACTAATATAGATGATAAATAATGTATTGTTTTCAATGTAGAATATTTATGTTATGTGATTTTTATAGATTTACATTGCTCTATATTTCCTTCCTTATCCAACACTTCAGCACAGTTATGTAAAAATATGATATTGTATTATCTTTCACTAAGAATTTGTTCCAAATTAGTTTTGACACAGTTTTTATATCATTAAATTGATTGGGATTATTAATTAGTATATCAAAATCTGTTCCATAGCATATGATTTATTAGCAAGTTTCAACGCCAAGTATGTTTCTTTATGGGCTACATGGGCTACTGAGAAGTCTTGCCAAACAGTCTTAGAGAATTTAGAAAATCAAAAGAATTCTAGAATCTTCTTTTTTAATTACATATACAACCAATATTTCTCTCTCCCCTTCAATCATTAAAAGTAGAGTTCTTTTCATACTTAAATAACTAAAACTAATCTGAGAAGAAGCTCTTTTTGTAGTCTTTGCTCTGCAATGGGTAAGACTGGAGTAAAATCCTCAGAATCCATGTTTTAAAAAAACAGAAGTAGTGATATAAGCTTGCAATTACAGTGCTGGAGGGGTAGAGACAGGTAGATCCCTGGGCTTGCTGGCCACTAAGCCAACCCAATGTGCTCCACCTCAGTCAATAAGACACTGTTTCAAAATAAGACACCTGTAGTTTCTGAGCGAGTATACTCAGGATTGCCATCTAGACTCCACATGCACACAAGCACATCCATACACACAATCACACACATATGTACTAGTATACACAGATGAATAAATACATAAATTTAAAATAAAATTATTGAAACATAACTTTATTTTTTTATGTGTTTCAATGACTTTTTGAATATTTCCTTTTGTTCAAACATGTTTCATGGGGTTGACCCTTGAGTTTTTGTTCATGACCTTATCATCTTTACCAAATATATAACAATGTTGTATAGTAATAGGATTATTTAAATCACACCTCATCAATCATGCAAGACTTCTCTCTCTTAACCTACCTAATACCGTGTGTGTGTGTGTGTGTGTGTGTGTGTGTGTGTGTATTTATGGCCATAAGAGAGTCCATGAATGTCTTTCTCCAAGCCTATTTTAAGAAATACAATGGAAATTAATGACCTACCCTATAAACTTTGATTATTTGCTCTCCTCACTCCAATCTCACAAGATTGTCTGTTGTTTAAGATTAAGGAATATAAAAATAAATGTCTTGTTTCTTTCCCAGGACTTATCAGAAAGCCTAACAGAACAACAGATGCCAGGAATTTCTGCCGGATTTGAAGAGCAATGAATACTAAGAGACATATTCCCTTTTAATTTTGCTTGTAGATATCCTCTTAAAATAAAGCAAGCTATTTTATACTGAGACCTGAGATACAAATTTATCTAGGTTTCTACTTGATTCACCAAGTTATATAAACCCATCCAAAAAACTTTCAGAGGATTCAATTTAGTGCAAATGCCATATGGAAAAAAAAAATGTGCTGATGCCAATACCTGCATTGGATTTTTGAGTTGACTGAGTCTACTGAGGATTATGACAGTTTTGTGTTGATCAAGGGGGAATCTGATTGTCCTCTTAAAATTTTGAAAGAATGATGTGGATTTGAGTGACTGGAAATGATCCAGAAGAAATTGGTGAAGGGGAAACCATGTTCAGAATATATTGTGTGAAAAAATACCTATTTTCAATAACAGAAAAATATAGGACAGAAGAAAATGAGTAAAAGTAAGAATTTTCCCATTTGTATATCAACATCCAATGCTACCTTTAGCACATATAATGTTTTTGTTACATTAGTAACACATTAAGATAAATGACTTTGTTATGAACTAATAATATTACTACCCATAATTCATTTGTACATCTATACATATGCATTTTGACCACACCAGATTCGGGGAGTAGAATAACTTGAATTATGTCCCTAAAGGAAAAACATAAAGTCCTAACACCTACTTCCTTGCAATGAGGCCTTATTTATAGATGATATCTTTACAGAATAATCTAATTATGGTGAGGTAGGACCTCATACAACATGGTTTGTGTCCTCATAAAAAGAATCTGTGGGTTGGCATAAAGTTGCATGAAAGGACAGCAATATAGAGAAGCAAAGATTGTTAAGCAACTGTAGAAAATTTGGATGGTAAGGGAAACATGGCCATGCTAACATTTTGATTTCAGATTTCTAAAGTTGTAAGTAATAAATTCTTGTTTTTAAGGCTAATGAGTTCTGGATACTGTGGTATGAGAAGCATAATAAACTAATTCTAGGAGCAAACTGGATAAAAATTAAAGTATCATTTTTTAAAAAATGAGATTAAAATATAATTACATTTCTCCTTCCTTTTCCTCCTTCCAAACATTTCCAATTAATGTAAAAAGAAGCCCCTTCTTTTCTTAATTGAATTACAGATTCACTGAGCTTCTGACCTTAAGCATTTTAAGCAAATATTATTTCCCTAAAGAATAATTTAATAGAAATTAAATTAAAAGTAAGATTTTATGATCATTTGCATATAACATACAATTTAACCTAAAAGATTCATCATTAATACATGGCAAGACATAATGATGCTAAATATCTCTGTTTGCCTTAAACTAAAGTTCAACCATGGCTTCAAGCACAAGTCAAGAAAAAGTTTTGTCAGGTGTAACATAAATTATCTCTATGGAAAGAAATGCAAATGCTTTCTGGGATATACTATAAAGTAACATACTGGATTTTCTCTGTTCAAAGATATAAAGATGTATTTGAATATATTCAGCAAAATATATTTAACACAGTCACAAATATGAATCTAAACATACCTAAGATAACACCTAACTGAGAACTAAATCTTTTCTTGGTTGCATAGTAATTTTAGTGCAATTTAAAATTTACATTCGTAGCTTAACAACCGCACTGTGGAGGATTAAACTCTAGAATGTTTATAAAGCAGTTAATGCTCTCTGCTACATTAATGTCTCAACTTTTAGACCAATAAGAAAAGAGGTATCCTGTAGATCTTCTTTGACAGTTCATGTTAATAGTGTTGTAGTTTACTGATAATATGATTCTTACTACATAAATTTATTCACTGAAATGTTGTATGTCAGTTCTCTGAGAGGGAGTTCTGGAAACAGAAACTCCAGGTTCAAATATAACTTGTTTTGATGATGTTATTTTACATGTAGAATGATTATGAACACAACTCTTTAATTTCTTTTGCATTATCATGTAATTGCATCCCAGATCATTTTGTATAAGAATGCAGGAATTGTAACTGAGATCATACTGAGGCTGAGTGGTATTTTCTTCTTAGGGGAAGAAATAGTTAAAAAGAAGCAGAAAATATCAATTATAAATTTAATTTATCCACAGCTGCACAATAATTCAGCTTTAAATATTTTAATGTAATTGTTCAGTACTTTATTCATGCACATTTACATAATAATGATGAAATAAATTGGTTTTATTTTTAGTCTATAACAACCCATTTTCATGCTAAATTACAAGAGGAAGAAAAATGACTATATGGTTTTTCTAGGTCTCTGGTTCTAAAGCACCTCAATGTGGGGAACTGAACAATAGAAACAAGTTGTGTCACAGGTCTGAAGGTTGGAAGTTTGAAATCAAAGCAGAGTAATATTTCCTCTGAACCTGTAATGAACTGTCTGTTTCAGGGTACTCTGCCAGTTTCTGATAGGCCTGTGGACAATGAGAATTTAGTTCCAACTGTGTATGTTTTCTCTGACAACCTGTTTGTTCCTACATCTCCATTTTTTTTTTTTTACAAAGACTCTCATCATGGAGTAGGAATTTGCTCAATTCATCAGAACAAAATGGTCATTTTCTGAAATACTGGAGGTCAAGATGTTTAACGTGATGTTTTTTTCCTCTGGGATTTTGGGATATTTGTTTGTTTGTTCTTTCTTTCTGTTGAGATGAAGTCTTTCTTGGTAATCACTACATAGCCAAAGTTGGTCAAAATTTGCAACAATCCTCCTACTCAAGCTTACAAGTACTGCAATTACAGTATTGTGCCACTATGTCATAAAAATTCAAAATTCTTTAGGGATATAACTGAGATCATAAAATAGACAAAGGAAATATATTTATACAAATTATTTTTATATTTATATCAGTATTTTAGATGTACTTTGAGCTATGAGCTATGGGTATAAATCGTGTGACGTAACCATGGATAGAATAGGCAGAAACTTATGAGTCTTCTTATAAATGGATGTAGACTCTATCAAGGAACATGGATGTATTTATCAACATTAGCATTTGAAAAATGTTTCTTTGTGATCTATCATATCTTTATTGAAGTCCATAGGAAGAATGAGTATGAAAATAGATACAATATCTACATTAAGTACAATGTAGTTTCCAAAGTCATTGATGAAACATTGGCACATATACTATTGACCTGAATCACTTAACCATACTGGTAAGACAAACTGAAAAATACAGTTTTTACTTTAACTGGCCACAGACTAACTCTGAAGTGTGTATATAAGAGGAAAGAATGAAAGAACAGGTAGTTAGTATTTGAGATCTATTTATTTATTTTATATTATCTTAAAATGAAATAAAAAGAATTCTAATCATGTGATTATATCTTGTGTTCTTAACCATGTAATCACAGCACTTGGCAAGCTAATCTATAATATTGATAATTTGACGAGCTTCTCTCTGTTTTTTAAGAAAATGAATCAAAGTGAATAAAGGAAAAATATATTATTAAAATTAGTATTAAGTACTAAATTTGGAGATAACCAAACTGCTAGTCTAGAATCATAGGGTCACTATTAGTTACTCTTGCACGACTGTAACAAAATTCCTGGAATAAGCATTGTAAAGGCTATAAGATACATTTTTTCTCATAGTTTCTGAGGGATTTTCTTCATTGCAGAGAGGGAATGTTAGTGTTGGACACAGCTGTTTTTCTAGTGTGGAAGACTAGAAAATAAGTTTTTCCTACATATAAATAAGGGTTAAAGTGAAAATTATTTTATTATTACAATATAAATTATTAATATTTTTATAGTCTATTATAGTTATCCTTTTTCCTCTAATTTTAACAGTTCTTTGAGAATTGTGTACAATAGATTTTGATCAAATTGGAATATTCATCTGTTGGGCATAAAAACTAAAAAAAAATTTTTAAGTATAGAGAATGAAGACAGATATTTTTGAATCCAGACTTATAAGAGACTTCTTGTATTGAAACCAGAAGTTAGACAATGAGGAAAGAAAGGTCAGAAAGGCCAAATGTTAAAACTCTGAAATCAGAGACTTTGAAGAGATGGAAAAAATTAAAATCAAGGTAAATTAAACAATTCAGATTCAGATTTAGAGAAACAGTGGAATATTAGAGGTACAAATTGAGCCAAGATGAGGTAACATTTCATCAAGTGTCAATCATGTCTTAAGTTAGATCAAATACTGAAGATTACATTCAAAAGTTTTTACTGAAGCAATTAAACAGTTTGCTTTTAAATAATTAATTGTATATATAATGGTATTCAGTGTATTTTCATACACTTATTCAATGTACTTTCATCATACTCAACTTCCCAGTTACCTTCTTTCTCTTCCCTGTCTACCCTCTTTGTCCTTTGTCCACTCAATTACCCTGGAGAAGATTATTTTTATTTTAAGGAGATAGAGCTATTATGACATTCTATTATTTTTATAAAACATCATGGTGGGGAAAGATCTTTTCCTCTAAGAACTGGAGTATAGAATCAGGGCATGGATGCATACGAGAGTCTCAGTGGCAGATTTAGTTGTGGTTGGAGTGGTGGCAGTGGTATCAAGTGGGGAAGCTAAATTGTTTTGGTAAAATAAGCGAATTGTGACTGGAAGGACCTTGAAGTGAGAGGCAATGGTAATAGCTGGTGGTTCTAAATTTGTGATTGATACTTGGAAAACTAGTGTTCTGATCCTGGAAATAAGAGCCTGCTCATAGTCCTTTGTGGAATGTTCTAGTTCATTTCAGTGAACACATTATGCAAGATGAATTTGAGGGCATGCATTTCAGTTACATTGGAAAACATTAAATATTCACTTCTAACAATTGTTTAAGGTAGAACCATTATTTGACATAATAGTTTGTATCTACCTAAACAGGAAGAAGCTGCTTCTCTGAATGTGAGGATTTAGGTTCACCTATTGTCATTTTTCCCCCTATTTCCTCCTGATTTTTCCAATTTTATCACAGAGAAACCCTCACTGAAGTTCCTAAGCTTATCATAACTCATATATTTTACCATTTTTAAAATGTAACAGCTGCTTTCTTAAATGTTTCAGATAATAATAACGGAATTATATTCAAGCTAATGTCATATTTACTTTGTAAACAGTAATGTTATATGCAATGAACTGTCTGTTTCTTGCATGTTTAAACCTTCAACTTCCACTGGTATTAGGAAGCAGGATTTTAGGGAGAAAATTTGGTATGAGTACAATGACTTCACAAGTTGTCGTTGCTCCTATGAAAGGAGCATGAGAACTCTTTTGCCCTCTTTCCTCCATGAGAGGATTCACCAAGCAGTCAACAATCCTTAAGCCTGAACCTCCCCAGAACCAGAGCATGTTGACACCTGATGTGATTTCCAGCCTACCAAACCTAATACAATTCTGGTTTTGGAAGTAATTTGGTCTATAGCACTTCCTTCCTTATAGCAGTCCAAACTAATGAAGACAATTATAATCCTATTATGCAAAACCATTTCAATTAAATCAGCCTGATTTTCTTAAAAAAGACAGCATGATAAGGTAAAAATAGAAAACATCTCTAAGATCTTTACATTTTCTTTTTGTCTCAAATTATGCCATTCTTTTGCTTCACAATCAATGCTAAATATTATCAACAGCAACTACATTTCATTCTCTTTACTTAGTTAATGACTTCGTATCATCATAACATTGAGAGATTGAAATGTATCATCTTATAAAGTCAAAAGTAAGATTATTAATTGAGATTGAATTACTTTAGGGGATTATTAAAAAGGTCATACGCTAAAAGTTTCTTTTCCAATTTTACAATTTCAAATAGTAATAATATAATGTGATATTCTTTATAATTCAGTGCTCTATTCCATTAGTGAATGTTTCATCTAGGATGGTTTGTTTCTAGTTTATAAAAGTGACTACAGGTTGAGAACCCCTTATGATAATGTTCAGACAGCAGAACTTCAGATCTGGCTGTTTTTCATAATTTGGATTATACACATATACAGGGATATCTAGAGAACAGGATCAAAGTCTAAATGTAAAACTCATTCATGTTTAACTTATACAATTTATACAATACTTTATTGAACCTAGATTCCTAATGGAACACATAGCCTCACCCAAGCATGTGACTGGTCATATCATGTCAAAGTGGAGAAGATCTGTGAGTGTTTCAACATTTATTCTTGTAAGTGAGGAAAAACTCAATATTGATGAAAGGACAGATTGCAAATATACCATTTGTTAAATTTAAAATCAGACTGACCTGGCTCCTGTCATAACTGAGGGAACATTCATTTAGTTTGACTTGTAGGTACTGAAATTTCAAAATAATTTAGAAAAACTTATTTCTTACTTGGAAGTTTCTCAGAACATAATTCTGGAAACGGCTAGTTTCAGCACAGGCATTATTTTTTAGACTAGCTTTTCAATTTAATTCTTCCTATTGAATTTTTGTTTTCTTAAGTATCACAATAGAAACTTGAACATACTGCTCTTATTTCCTTATGGGAGCTTAAGGAAATAAGCTAGACACAACACAACTCTTGGTTTTAAAATTTGAACTCTTCTTTTTTTTTTTGATTGATTCATTTAACAAAAAAAAATCAAGCATTCTCTAAAGTGTTTTTGGAGACATAAATACCAAATCTGATAAAATGTCATTGAGCAAAAGATTTTGTTCATACTTAAAAATATCTTATATTTCTAATCTGTTATAATTCATATAATAGTTATTCTGAATAATAAAATAAATTGTTGATGGATATAACTGGCATTTTAGAGCTTTGAAACAAAGTTTTCTGATCAATTGTTTTTTCTTTGTACCAATCTTAACCTTCTTGTCTACTTCTAGCAAGTCTCATATTATCACCGTGGCCATATCTTTATGCCTATCTTAAAGACAATACTAAAATACATGTCTGCTTCTTGTCTCATTTCTTAGTTTATTTCTCAAAGAAACTGTCAAGATATCCAATGTTTATTTTGAGTGTTTGAAATTAAATCATTTTTCCAAAAGCCTTATTTTTTGATATGACATTTCACCAGTGAGTATTAAGTTATTTACCTTTAAATATATATTTATACTTGTTTTATTTTTTTATTTTGTGTGGTTAAACTTGGTTCTTCTTGGTAAGGCATAGTTTGTGCATTCTTAAATCTCAGGGAGGCCTCACCCTCTCTGAGGAATGGATTGGGAGTGAGGTGGGGGGAAGGTAAGGGGAGAGAGGAGAGGAGGGAGAGGGAACTGGGACTGGTAAGTAAAAAGGATTGTCCTAAAAATAAAATAAAAGAAATTTGAAAAATTATCATTTATTTTCTTCTAGGATTTTGCTTGAGATGGAGAAAACTAAAAAAAAAAAATCTTCAAGAAACAAAAACTATGGGTTGAGCAGAAAAGAGTATTTTTAAGTATCCTATCTTAAAGAATAAGACAGGCCCATCTTTATTGAGACTATGTATTCTAAAAAAAAACTAGGGTTAATATGACTTGCTGTTTTCCATTATAAGATAGGAAAGAGTTGATCAACAAAATATAATTTTCAGTAATTTTATTCCAGTACAGACATACTTTTATTTTTAAAGACAATCAGCATGAAGTGAAATTTCTACGTTAAATTGTCTTCAAATATTATTTTCAAATGATTTAACCATTGTAAAATTATATTTAAATATAATAGATAAATACATATAGTATATCTTGATTTCCTTTTCTGTTTTCTCGATGTAGGTGCTCATCTATCCCAGACTAGGCTTAAACTATTACGCTGAGGATCTTGAAGTTTTCTTTTAAATAAATAAAACTCTATGAACATGTGGTCTCTCCAGTTCTCCTCCTCTTCTAAGTGTTTTACGGAGGGCCTCTCAGGATTGCTGGCATCCATTAAACCTGAGCTTTTTCTGCTAAGCCTATCTGCCTGTGGAATGATCAAAATCAGACCAAATCAGACAGAATTATAATAAAGGACCAAGTTTAATGGATGCCAACCCTCCTGGGAGATTGTCCAGAAAAACACAGAGAGGGGGAAGGAAAACCAGAGAGACCACGTGTTCGGTCTCTGAGTGTCAGTTTACATAACCGGTCGGAGTGGTCTTGACTCTCTCTGGGCAGGCTTTTTCAGAGATGGAATCTGGACTGGGGCAACTCCCAGGAGAGGGGTCTTGAAAAGGAACTTTCCATTCAACATTCCAAAATGAATGTCAGGGGCTGGGGTGACACTTCCAACCAAACAGCAATATCCTATTTAACCTGGGGAACGTGCTGAGGAACCTGCCAAAAATTCATGGTGATGAGCTTACTTGTTTTTATTTATTTATTTATTTTAATTTTCTGTTTTTATTTTTTTTATTTTTTTCTGTTTTTTAAAAAGAAAAAAACTATCTTTTTTTCACTGTACATAACAATCTGTATTCCCACTTCCTATGCTCCTCCCATACCCTCCACCTCAACACCCCACCCCACCCCATCTACTCCTCAGAGAGTATAAGGCCTCCCATGGAGACTCGACAAAATCTGTCACATCACTTGAGGCAGGAGCAAGCCCCTCCCCACTGTATCTAGGGTGAGTAAGGTATTCCTCTATAGGGAATGGTCTCCAAAGACCCAATTAATGCACTAAGGATAAATACTGGTTCCACAGCTAGTGGTCCCACCAATTGCCTATGCCATGCCACACAACTGTCCCCCACATTCAGAGAACCTAGTTCAGTCTTATGCAGGTTTACCAGGTGTCAGTCCGTGGTCAGTAAGCTCCCACTACCTCAGGTCAGCTGCTTCTGTAGGTTTCCCCATCATGGTCTTGGTCCCTTTGATCTTAATATCACTCCTCACTCTGATTCCCTCTTGTGACTTGTGAGTTCTAGGATTATAAATGTGGCTCCAAGTGTATTTTATGAGGTGTTGGATATGTAAAATAGTGCTTTGTGTCTGCTAGACAACCACTCAACCAGCTGAACTACACCCAAACACACACATGCACACGTACACACATTTACACACACACAAAGTCATATTTTATTTTCTTACTTTTCTTTTTCTTTAAATAATAATCATGAGATCATAGAAAAAACGATTTCTTAACATTGGTGGTATTAAGAAGCTAAATTTGTGGTTAAACAACATTCATTTGGCAGTAATTGTTTTAAAGATAAAATGTTAAAATATTATTTCATTAGAACAATAATATTGTACATATTTTTATATTTTTAAATAATCAATACAATGTTTATATGGAGTTCTTTAAGGTATTTTACCCTAGGCATAAACTATTCTTTTTATTGGGGGTAATTAACTTATAGAATGTACTCTAATCTACAAGAAATTTTCACTTTGTGAGTCCTAATAATATGTGTAAATTTGCTATTTTTGAATGATGAATTAATTAGTAACTCTAACCATGTTCTTTGTTACATTTACTATTCTATTAATGCTTTCATGGCAATTTCAGAACAAGGTGCTTAATATGTTACTTGCTTATATTTTCAGAAAGATGAAACAGGTTATCAAGAGTGTATTCAGAGCAGATCACAAATAGATCAAAAGTAGAACAGAAACAGCGTACATTAGTGATGTTTAAAGAAAATAAGGAGGCAGGTACCAAGAAGTCTGGGCTTAAATTTATCTGCTTTTGGAAATTGTAAGTATTTTTTAAATAAAAACACACTCCTCTAGTATCTATGAAATAATAGAATATTATATGTTTAAATATCTTAACTTGAAGTTAAACTCGGAAGTTTAAAGAAAGCAATTGACATTGACATTAAATAAAGCAATTGACATTGACCTTAATTGTGATCTCTGGTAGACTGACCACAAACAAGGAAAAGACCTGCTCCCAACACTAACGAAGCAACACACACAAAAGTAGATGGGAAAACAAAAAAGGGAAGGAGCAGAAAGGGGAGAGTGAGGAGCTGGGAGAAAGGTTGTGAAAAAGTCCAGTGTATGAATTCTCAATACATCAATAAAATATTGCTGAGAAAGTTTTACTTAATGGCTATTTTCAAATACTTCCAGTGCACTTCTAAAACCCTATGTTTGCTTGCTTATCATTTCCTGGCTTCATAATCCTGTCAAGGATTTTTTTTTACTCAAGTTTTATAAGAGTAGGGTTTTTTGGAATGGCAAGTCTATGCTAAATTCAACTTTGTTACTTGATGCTAGTTGAAACAGAATGAGGTTCTTAAGTTTCTACCTACAAAATAATTTAAAGTTAAATCTGTAAATCCCCATCTCTGGCCTCCATCTTTGGAGGCCAGTCCCTTGTCCTGCGGCCCCTTACTCCTTGACACCTCCCTGAGGAGGGTCAAGGTATCCTCCCAAACTTTGACCTCTCCACAGAGGAGGTCAGGACCACTCCCCCCATCTATTTGAACTGCTCCTCAGAAAGTCAACTCGTGGTCTTCCCCCTCCGTCCCCCGAGGGGGTGCACTGGAGAGCGCAGGAGTCCTATTAAACCTGGATAGCCTTTAATTTTTTTCTTTTTTTTTTAAACTTTGGTTTTTTTTAAATATTTATTTATTTATTGTGTATACAGTGTTCTGCCTGCATATATGCCTGCAGGTCAGAAGACGGCACCAGATCTTAATAGAGATGGTTGTGAGCCACCAAGTGGTTGCTGGGAATTGAACTCAGGACCTCTGGAAGAGCAGTCAGTGTTCTTAACTGCTGAGCCATCTCTCCAGCCCCCCTGGATATCCTTTAATTCAGCTTCTTTTGATTTGGCGTGATTGGGGCTTTTGCATTGCTAGGGAGCTTGTGTTAGAAAACATTGCTAACAAAATCTATACATTAAATTGTCTGTTCTTTCAGATGCGTCATTACTTCACACTCCATTGCAACATGTGCTTTGCTCATCTCTATTGTTTTTACAAAATAACAGATTTTATTTTTCACCTATGATGAGTTCTAATTCTAAACATAATAATAAGTCTATAAAATAAATTATATAACTTCTCAATTATTATAACTAAATGATATTCATATATTTAGGACATGAATGTGACCCAAATAATTAGCTGAATCAGTTTATATCATCAAAGAAATATACAATTAAATCAATTATTTAAAAAATTAATACTACTAAGTCAAGCATTTACTACTATATAGAAACTGAACTTTTCAAAATTCAATTACCTTTATTAAACTATGGTTTCAATATAATAAGTAGTTGCCATTCAGA
The DNA here is from genome assembly GCA_004026605.1 of Ondatra zibethicus. Lineage (NCBI taxonomy): Eukaryota > Metazoa > Chordata > Mammalia > Rodentia > Cricetidae > Ondatra > Ondatra zibethicus. Next base: position 30,709 of record PVIU01008639.1, on the reverse strand, counting down.
AACACTTAGCGAACTATATTTTATTTCTTAAGTAAATGTTAATTTGTGCTGGATTGTATTCTCAAACACAATTAAAATATATTCTCAAAAGCTATGTTTTATACATATTGAATTTAAATAAATTAAAATATATTTAGAATTTGTCAGTCGTTATATTTTATTAATGAATGGTTAATCAAACATTTATTCATATTTACATTTTTCTCTCTTGGAGTGTTTAAAGTCTCTCACCAAATTCATGACTTTTTAATGATTTTTTCCCTGAAAGTCGAAAACTAAGCCTGAAGGAAATTGCATTCCTTCCTATTCTGTTTTTCAATAGTTCCACATAGAGACATGCTAACGGTGGAATGTTGCAGTTCAAGCATTGGCACTATTGTAAACACTCATCTATTTATGAAGACCTGGTGACAGTGTTTGGCAATTGCTGTGGGATTACCTAGAAAAGATCCCTGGCTTGATGATTGCATATGTATTGCTTTACCGAAGGGCCAATCTAATATTTTTCAACCCTACCTCATGAAGCCATTGGTATAAATTGATGCAAATATTTAAAACCAAAAGTTAATCAATAGGGTTCACACTGAACACTTAATCATAACTAGCAACCACTACTTACAGCACTCTGCGGAGATGCGTGATGGTAATTCTGTAATTCCTACGGTCAATACATTTGATGTGCTCTAAATACTTCCGAGAAACTCCTATGCTGAAGCACATGATATTTATCCCTATAAAGATCTCTCTTTATTTTGGAAGTTAATTTAGCACAGTGAAACCTTTAAAGTTTAAGGTTTATAGAAAATGTAATATAAAATGAAAAGGAAAGGCTGGATTACAAACTTAATAAAGGTGGCTAGGGGAAGCCTGACAGTGAAGTAGCACTTTACCTGAGTTTTAAATAGTGAGCATCTTTCAATTGATGTAGAAATAAAGCAATGTCTTTACAGAAAGTGAAGGAAACGCAGTGATGTACAAATGTGTTTGAGGATGCAATGGATATTTGGGTACCTTGGATGGGGTAGATGTTGTCAGGAAAGTTACATTAAATTGAAAAGGATTAGAAACATCTCTAAAACTGTTTGATCTGACTTCCACAACAGGCATGACCTCAGTATTTGGAGAGCGAGTTACAGGATTTGCCCTCTGATAGAAACCTTCCATTTAACAGAATATCTTGTAAGGTATAATTTTAAAGAAATGAACAAGAAATGGTGATAATTGCTACTAGAAAATATTTAATCAAATAATTGTATGTCTGCACGAAAGAGTTAACTGAAAAGCCGTGAGTGCTTTATCTCATTCATTCTAACGAAAATGCCTGTCTCCAGGATTGTAGTTTACTAGTTTCCTCAAGACATCGATCCTCCAATCCCTAGAATAGTATATCTCAGGTCAGAATGATTCCATATGCGGAAAGCACTCAAATACAGTATCACTGTGACTGTGTTTTATTGGGGTGAGTAGTTTGGCATAGTTCAGTGGGCCAGAAGGGGAATAAAGTACAGGCGCTAGAGTGTGAGTGTACTATGGCCAGTCAGGTGTCAGGCACACTCACATAACTGACCTGAAGTAAAATGGTGAATATCAAGGTACCAGTAAGAGTGGCTGTATGATAACAGCATTTCACACACACCACATGTCAGTAGTGCATCGGTTCTGTGAGTTAGATGTGTCTGTGAAGTTCGACTAGGAGTGACACACGGTTTTTACCTGGTTTCTTCTCAGTCTTTATATTCTAATGTTTCCCCTTTTTTGGTCACTTTAATTTGTATCCTGTGTCATGACAAACCATATACATGAGTGGGCTGTCTTTCTGATACTAAGTAGACATCCAATTTCTGTCACTGAGTGATTGGCTATTCTTGTAGGGCTCTCTCTCTCTCTCTCTCTCTCTCTCTCTCTCTCTCTCTCTCTCTCTCTCTGACTCTCTCTCTCTCTCAGTATTATTACTAATCAAAAGGGTTGATTTTGTACAACTGAATGCTGTTCTTCAGAATTCAGAGATCACAAAGATATAATGATGATAGTTCATGAGTAATTTATAAAATGTACACAATGCTATTTTCATTTAAAAATGAAAAAAAAAACACCATATTTTGAACTACCTGGCTACATGTAGGAGATTCTTCTGTATTTGTGTTGCTTTCATTGGTGAATAAAGAAAACTGCCTTGGCCTTTTGATAGGGCAGAAATCAGGTAGGCGGAGTAGACAGAATAGAATGCTGGGAGGAAGCAGGGCAGTGTGGCAGACACCATGGTTCTCCTGCCCGAGACTGAGGCTGGTTAGAAGCTTTCTCAGTAAGCCACGACCGTGTGGTGAACACAGATTAATAGAAATAGGTTAGATCAAGAGTGAGAGTTGGCCAAGAAGAGGCTAAAACTAATGGGCCGGGCAGTAATTTAATTAATACAATTTCCATGTGGTTATTTCGGGGCTTAAGGGAGCCATGCAGCTGGAAGCCAGGCGGCGGGACGGGGCCTCCGCTCCTCTCACTACAGTTACATAGTTAAATATTGCCCAGATGTTCATCTCTGAGTTTGCCTTTATGTGCTCACCTGTTGACACTGACTCCTTCAATCCTATAGAAAGGAAAACATGCAAAAATAGACACTCCTTTCTTACTGATGCACTTGAACAAGGAAGTGCTTGAATAGAATTAAATTGTCAAAAGAGATGTAATTGTTTTCATGGAAGTACATATGAATGAATTTCTGAGAGAAGGTAGAATAAAACACATTCTAGGTGAACTATTTCATTTAAAATATCAGATAATCCTCATACACATTTTGGTGTTAACATACATATTTTATTGTTCTTATGTTTCTATAGAATGAGAACTGTATACTCTATTTTATAGTATATACGTATAACTAATTTTATAAAACTAGTTTCATTAAGTATTTTGAATCTGTAAGAATTTTTGTTGTACTTTATTGTTTTAGATTTATTTATTTTTATTTTATGACTGCGAGTGTTTGGGGGGATATAGAAAGTATAGGAAAAACATTTTATTGTGAGCTAACAAATGAGTGGGGGGGTTCTTGCTATCAAATTTTAGGGCATATAGATGTTTCTGTTAAGTAATGAGTGTTCCCAAAATTCCTCAAAAATTCTTTGGATTTCACATCAACGTATGAGAAATGTGGGTACTAATACATATCTAACAAGATTGCTATCACATGGTTGATGAGACAAGAACCTAATACATATTTCTCTGACTCTTCTTTTATGAGTGATCCTAACAACTCTGGATTCTTGGGCCTTAGCATTAAGTTCAACTGTTAATAGGAATATTCATTCCCTTTATTAGCAGTTCTTAGATTTGTAGACCAGATGACTGAAAGCTCAATAATGTATTTTGCTATTTCTATGAAAATAGCCATCTGCAGATTAAAATGGCCCAAACTTTCCTTTGTTTAATCATGAATTTACATAAACATTTGAAAGGCAGGATTTGAATAGAATGAATAATATCTTCTGCTTATACTACATACTGCATTCTCATGCCTACAAATGAACATTCAAAACAAAACATTCACAAGAGAAGCACCCCCTGGGGACCTCTAATTAATTAATCAAACCAAGAAATGAGAAGACAGCAGACAGTATCGTGCAGCCGGTGTTCCTCTGCTCACAATGCTGACCCACTCATTGTGTCTTTCAGTGGGTGTTATTTAGTAGGTTAAGCCAGGGGCAAGAGCTCTGAAGTGCATAAGGCATGGATATGTTTTACTACCATCTGAAGTCAATTTATCATGGAGTTTCCTATGTTCCTTTCCCTTCAAAAATCATAGGCATTGGGAAATATCCCCTGCTTTATCTCAAAGAGCCTTATAAGCAGCTCTTTTCTAATTTTAATCAGAATATTATAGAAATGAATCTGCCTTATCATCAATTACTAAAAGAAAACTCATTAAATCTTTCACTTCAACTTGCACCTTACAAAACTGGCCATTTTAGTTTTAGCCCCATAATTACATCATTAATCCTTTCAGTTTTTCCCTTATTTTGATGATATCAACTATGTTCCAAACTCTCCAGTGAATTAATTGTGCCCAATACTAGCTTTCTTTGGTTAAATCTTAATTTTGCTGAATGGTTCTTTGTTGTTAAATTTTATCAGCTCATTCCTTATGGATTCCCAGGGACTCAAAGCCAAGATTCTCTGGGTTTAATCCATCAGCACAACATCCCAGGCACCTTTTTTTTAATATCCTAAATTCTTGAGTCCAACTATTTGCAGTGTTGCTTTATAAAATTCCTTTGGAATAATTCATGCTTTCCTAAGTAATTTTCCACACTGGAATGTGATTCAACATTTTTCTTGAATAAAAGACTAAGAAAGAAAGAACCTACTATAACATATATATGTATATGTTATACTACATTATGTATAGTATAATATTAATATACAATATATAATAAAGGGGTCTACTATGTTATATATAAATAATATAGTAAGTTCTACTATATATTCTCTCTATATAAAAAGATTATTACTAGACTTCAGTTAAAACAAAGTCACTCGGGGCTGGAGAGATGGCTCAGAGGTTAAGAGCACTGGTTGCTCTTCCAGAGGTCCTGAGTTCAATTGCCAGCAACCACATGGTGGTTCACTACCATCTATAATGAGATCAGGTATCCTGGCATGCATGCAGGTAGAAAACTGTATACATAATAAATAAATAAAATCTTAAAAAAAAAACAAAGTCACTTAGATGTATGCCCAAAATTATATGTATATGTATTAGTTAGCAACTTTCTATCAGAAGCTGTATAACAGATTCCAGACCACTACTTATCTTAATGTCTGAATTTGATATTTAATTATATCTTGTTACATATCTATGTTTCTGTAATATATTCCTTACATAATGAATTCTCTAATTGCAGGTCTTTCATCATTGACATGGAACATAATAATCTTCTCAGGAAATGTGGTAGTATAACTAGATGTTTACATGCAAAAGCAAGCAAGTAAATATATCAGTGCACAAACTGGACATTTATCTTTTTGATATAATATGGAGCAATTAATTTGACATGGTCATGGACCTTCAAAGGGATGTGTATCTTTTAATTTCCACAATTAAAATGATTTATAGATCTAACTATAAATTAAAAACCTATAAAACATAATAAGATGCACACAAGAGATCAAGACAATTCTGGATTTGGTGATAAAATTTTAGATATAACATCAAATGTTATATTAAATTAATATAACATTAAAAATTATTAAATATTGAAACACTAAACATTTAAAATAATAGAATTCAGGTCTTTAATGTATACTGTAAATAGATTGAAAAAATAATCCACACACTCAAAGAAAATATTTATGAAATATGAGAATTATTAAAAATATATAAATAGCTCCTTAAATCCATCAATAAGTTAGCAAACAACTCATTAAAAATAGACAAAAAGAGCTGAGTGATGGTGGTGCATGCTTTTAATATTTGGGGAGGCAGAGACAGGTAAATCTTTGAGTTTGAAGCCAGCCTACTTTACTGAGCTAGTTCCAGGAGAGCCAGGGCTATGCAAAGAAACAGTGTCTTGAAACAAAACAAGAAAAACCCAATGAAGTAAATAAAAATGTAGTCAACGAAGCAGAGAGCTTTTCCATACAATAAAATTCAGTTAAAGATGCACAAAATTCTGTGATTAGATGATTTTAAATTAAAATCATATATATAGTTGATATATTGCTATGAATTTATGAGAATAACTAAATTAAAAACACTGGCAATGAGAAATATTTGCAAGGATATTAAGCAGTAGGGATTACAACACATTCTTGTGTATATTTTAAACACATAGAGTGTGTCCTTAGAAGACCACCTGGAAACTTCTCATAACTGTTACTATAACTTTATTCTTTTTCTTGATCTCTTCTTCAACATGTTAAAATTCACATAAATATAAAATGGGTATATGACTATTGCAATAGCTTTACTGCCAGGATATCTCTGAGTGGGGAAAAGAGAAAAAAGTAATTAGTATATCACACAATAAAATCATATTCAGCATTGAGAACAAATGGAATATATGGAGAAAATCTAATCCATATGTTTACAGGAAAAGAGACAGAATATTAATGGGCTGGCTTATTATGAACATTTGCAAATATATAAACATTTTCAAAGAGGCAAAAGTATGGAGACCATGAGAAAATAGCTGTTTCGTTGGTGCTGAGAGAAGAAATGAAGGGCTCACTAGTGACTTACAGGGTATGTTAGGAGCGGTTGAACCATCTGTGTGATTCTGCAGAGACTGATTCTTATACAGATGCCAAAATCCAGAAAACACATGTGTGGTCTCTAGCCTGAAACTTGAAACTTGATTTAAAATAAAGAATTAATATTGGCTTTTTGATTATGCAAATATATAGCAGCAATACGATATTCTAAGCATCAGGGAAACTTGGGAGAAGGGGAGGAAAGGCAAATTTTTTTGAATAACAAAAAAATTTAAAATGAAAAAATAAATTAAAAAAGAATTATACATATTATTGAGTATCTTTTATTGTGGGACTGGGGATCAAACTTAGATCCTCACATGTGCCAAAAACCCTAGCATCTTCTCTGATCTTTCTGTTACAAAACTGCCCCCAAATAAAAATCCGTTATATTTTAAATAGATAAAATGTATATGTGGAATTTGGTCTTTTAAACAAAATTTTAGTACAGGGAGGGAAAGATAAAGGAGGCTTGTCAAGAAATTTAGAACTTGGGACAAATAACCTTCTTACAGCATCCTTTTTCTGTCATAATCTACATCTGTTTTTCCATGCTGCTAGTGAAGAAACTGACATGCTTGCAAATGGGCCTATGGTAGTTAGAAACACTGGAAAGTAAAGTGTCACCATGTTGATCTAGAACTTCCAGCCAGACACGATAAAAAATAAATATCCATTGTTAATAATTGACCCAGTTTATTTTATCTGTTACATAAGCTTTAATTGCCTGGACATGCCATCTAAATTGATCACTTAGTATCTGTAGTCACAAGGGTCTATCAGGTATCTCTGAACTAAATCAGTGGTGCCAAGAGACTTTATTATAAACTTACTCTTGCAAAAACTTATGTTTAGATGAAGACACGTGAATCTGATGCAGGCACTTAAGTTGTGCAGAATGTAGCTCCATTCCATTAAGTTTAAGGTTTAACAACAAGGTAAACCCAAGATTCCATTTGGAGAGTGTAGATACACAAATAGCTTCAGAATAGCTAACACTCGATGGCTAATGATGGGCATTGCCTGTTTTAAGAGTCAAGAGGCTCTAAATAAAAAGCAGAACTTAATGATAAAATGATAGGAAAGGAAGCTGTGCACTAATAACAGTTGACAATGATGATGGTAATCATGCATTCAAATGTAACATAAGTACATATGGATTCTCTGTGTGCTCAGTTTTGATAATAAATTTTTGAGTGAAACCCTGTTGCTCACTTTTTGTTCCCTGGAATATATCCAAATCTACTTGACACAACATAGATATGAGGTGATTTTGATTCTGAAGTGGTGCTTTTTCTTTACGTTCTTTGTAAACCCCATTAAAAGGTAGTAAAAGGACTATCTTGGTTAGGTTGCTTAGACAAATGAAACTGCCGTGTTCTTTCTATCACTTAAGGGAGATTAAACTCAGTCACTCCACTTTATTATGGCTTTAGTTCTCACAAATCATTAATTAAATGATTAAGTTTATCAATACACTCAGAGTAAACAGTATTGTTTTCTTGGAGTCATTCTGAAGAAATGTTTTGGAGCCAAGAAAATAAGGCAACAGCTTCCAATTCACACAATTAGGTTAGCCCCCTGCTAACTTGAGAGACATGTGAAAGAGTTACAGTTTCATTTTATTTTCATTTCAAAGCCTCAGGAAAATTTGGTTGTCTATAGAAATATGCATAATACATGACTGTCTCTCAACTATTGTCAAGAGCAACATGGGAAGGCTGATGAGGACTCTTCTATGGGGCTTTGTTGAGCCTTCTTCTCTAGAGTCAGCCCTACTGCTGTTTATTTTAAAATCAATTGTTCTTATTTTTCTGGAGGGATGACAATCTTTCACTGATTCCACCAAAATATAAAACAATAGAGAATGACAATGATTCCAGTCTGAAACCTAGAAGAACACTAGATTTGTACACAGTATAACACATGGGATTGAAAAGGATTGGGGGGATACATAGCTTTTGGAAATAAATAATGGATAAATAAGAATACTCATAACTTCACATTCAAGTTTGTTTCCACTATTTATGTCAATACTTGCTTTGTGAATTACATATGACCAGACACACTATGGGCCTTTATTAAAATGTCAATAAAGACAATCAACATACTTTAAAATAAATAAAAGCTATGAGATGCAATTTTTTTCTGTATTTCATCGTTCAAATATCATACCTACTAATTTTCTGTATTACTGAATACTAACTCACATACTTTAAAATATAGAATAGGCACTTATACCTTTTTATTACTTTGTTTATTATTTATATATATTCATAGTAATACTAATATTTATAAATAAAAAATAAATAATTATGTTTATATGTACTATCTGAATATACATTTATTTATATACATATATATGTCAAACCTGACAATCCATCATATTTATGTGTTAGCAAGAATTGCTTTCACATAATTTTTGCTTCTATTTTTTTATGTCCGTGGATTAAACTAGATTAAAAATGAGCTCAGTGACTTGGGATCAGAAAACCTACTCTTACTGAAAGGACTCACTAACTAGTGTATCTATTTTCCAAAGCCACACAAATATTAAACTATTAATTGTTAAACAATTTCCTCTACTTTCATATGGGAAAAAGTACAACTAGTAAAGTTGCATTTTTGTTTTATTCTTATTTCATCCTTCACTAAACCTGATCATTTCCTGATACTACAAATAATTATCTCATCTCTTTTCAACACACAGAAGCAAGGTTGCATAGTTCACTTACTTAAGAAAAAGTCCTGGGTGTAGTAATAAACATTAGAGTTCGACCCCTAAGAACCCAAAGACAAGAGAACAGAATGTCTCAGACTGCATACTGAGACCCTATCTCAAAACAAAAAAGAACAAAGAAAACAAGACCAACAGAGCAAATTGAAAACAAGGCAAAGCAGACACAGAAATGGAAAGATAGGAATTAAGAAATATAGGTATATAAACATAGATTTGAAAATAACTTTTTTCAACAATATAAGATTTAACATAAGGAGCCAATACAATTAAGTCAGAAGAGCTTAAACTAATTACTCTGGAAAACAAGGCCTAGATTTTATTTTACATAGATTTAAAAGCATTAACATTTTACAGTTATGAATGTAGGATAAAACATAGTTTAGTCTTTTCACAGTTGTAGCATGAACAAAGGAGAGAGAGAGAGAGAGAGAGAGAGGAATGCATCCTCATGTCTTGTTGCAGTTTTTCAGTTGTCTAGAAACACCATCTCTGTTTATATCTTTGCGATTAGAGTGGCCATTAGGAAACATTAATTTGTTTGCTGAGAATCAAAGAAATTACTAACCCACACAATCTTTAATAATTTAACTGCTATAGATAAATTAGGAAAGGATTCTAGTTCACACAGTTAAGCTCTTTTTCTCAAAAAAATATGTTTTTCATCAGACCAGCAATATAGGTAGTCAGCACATTTAAATTACTAATTTCTGTCTAAATTAACACATTTTCCATTTTGCATTAATATTGTACTATGACAAATATGGAGTGTGCCAATATAGTCCCAGTATAATTCTCTAAATATGAATGTAAGAATCCCAAAATGAAGCTGAATTTTAGTATAGAGGTGACATTAGTCAAGAGATAATACTTGAAATCATGTCTTCATGCTTACACTTTATAACACCATATTTCCATTGTTAATATAATACTATATATCTGTATGTATGTATATATGTATATATATGCATACTATATTGTCATATATTGTCATGTATATTGAGGACAGATTGCACAGAAGACAAAGACAATTTCATTATATGAAGAAATATATTTTGAAATCAACAATAGCTTAGATATATTAGGTTACATAAAACTTATAACTTCTAGATGTGTTGACAGTTAACATCCCTTCTAAACAATGATCAAGGGCTTAGAGAGATGGTTCAGTGGTTAAGAGTATATACTATGCTTGCACAAGAATTCTGTTCATGGCACCCATGCCCAGAAGCTCACAACTATTTGTATGCCCGCTACTGGGGATCTGCTGACCAACCTCCACAGGTGCTGGCATTCTTCTACATGTACTTAAAATAATACATACACATTATATACTGAAAAGTAAAGCTGCTGCTCAAGGTTATCAACACTCAGTCTATTGATAGTGCCCTTGTTTGTCTCACTGAGGGGGAACGTAGGTCCCTATTGCTAAAGATACCAAGTCCTTCAGACACCCCTGAGCTGACACTGAGCTGAATTCTTTGTCCCTGAAGACTGGCCTTTATAGTATTAACACACATACCTTTGCAGCCAACAATGATATACGGCATTCTCAACGACAAGGAAACCATACATGGTACTAGATTCCTACTCAACTACTTGAGTGTTGGGTTTTAGAGAAGAACCTACAGTCACCACTATGTTCACTAAACCAACGTAACATCTAACAATATTCTAAGTATTTGTCTTTAAATACATAGAAACAACAACAACAACAACAAAACTCCTTTACCCCACAACCTCTCCAGCATAAGTTGTCATTAGTGTTTTTGATCTTGGCCATTCTTACAGGTATAAGATGGAATCTCAGAGTTGTTTTGATTTTCATTTCTCTGGTGACTAAAGATGTTGAACATTTCCTTAAGTGTCTTTCAGCTGTTTAAGATTCCTGTGTTGAGAGTTCTCTGTTTAGGTCTGTACTCCATTATTTTTATTGGATTATTTGTTATTTTGATGACAAATTTCTTGAGTTCTTTGTATATTTTGGAGATCAGACCTCTGTCTGATGTGGGGTTAGTGAAGAACTTTTCCCATTCTGTAGGCTGCTATTTTGTCTCATTGACCACATCCATTGCTTTACAGAAGCTTTTCAGTTTCAGGAGGTCCCATTTATTAATTGTTTCTCTCAGTGTCTGTGTTGCTGGGGTTATATTTAGGAAATGGTCTTCTGTGCCAAAGCGTTCAAGTGTACTTCCCACTTTCTTTTCTATAAGGTCCAGTGTGGCTGGCATTATGTTGAGGTCTTTGATCCATTTGGACTTGAGTTTTATGCATGGTCATATATATGGCACAAAAACATTTATGTACATAAAGATTTTTGTGCTTTTATTTAATACCTTTAAATTAAGAACAGTTTCTTAGGAAAAGTAATTTTATTGTAAGCTTTAATGGTTTTAATTCCTCATGCAGCACTGTACACATATGAAATATGTTTTAATTGTTTATGGAACATTGTGCACAGTAAAATGTTTTAACCTTAAATAAGATATCTTCTAGTCAAGAAAGTATTATTTTTATAACTATCAGCATACTTATAGAATGAGGATGCAAAAAAATTTGGAAGACAACATCATTATAATAACAGACCATATTAATGCTAGCATGCTTCTCAGGCAAAAATAAAATACCTGATAATAAATGTTTGTCACCTATACTTCTCTGAACAAGTAGTCAAGCTATAAGATAATTGAATCTTAAGGGAGAGTTAAAGCACAGGAATGAATTTTCTTATTTCCGGTGGCTATTGTCTATTCTCATAATTCAAGGAAAGTATGATTAAAAATAGTAAAATAATACTCATTTCTTCCTATTTTGTCACTTAAAAGTTAGAGTATATTTTAGCAAAGCTTTAATACAGTCTGTGTGTAGTGAGAGAACTGTCATTCTCTGATGTTTTTGTGATTGCTGACTTAGCAATCCTGGCTATCTCACAGCCCCTCAGATTTAGAAAATAGACAGATCATGGTCTTAAAACTGAAAAAAAACCATACATCATTACATTCTATTATATGTATATTTTAAGAATACATTCTGAAGTATTAGGTGACTATCCTGAGGCTCATGCAGTCAGAGGTGCTATAATAGTCAAAGTACTGACCCCAGAGTCAGGACTTCCCACATTACGTTGCCCTCAACTGTTTGCCTTCTCTAGGCATATCTTTGAAACTTGAATGGGAGAGAAAGTCTCTGGTCTCTCTTCAGCCAGAACGCTGTATCAGGAGACTCGCATGTTCCTTCATTTTGCAAAATCATACAACATGCATGAGAACCCTTGGCAATCGTTTCAAGATAACAAGTACATCAAAGTGAATACGTGCATCTGTAAGCCTGCAGAATGCATAAATAAATAGAAAAGACTTAATACCATTAGACATGCATTGACAGAAAGGCAAAAATCAGAAAACATCCCCAAGATGAATAACAAATAAAAAAATTTCAGAATAATATCATCTTTATCAACTCAATATCGTGTTAGGTATCAAGCTATAATTTAACAGGTGAAGAAAAGAATTCTGCACATACTCTTTAAAGTTATGCAGTCAATCACTCTGTTGGCTCCTGCAGAGAATATTACAATGTTTAGCATCTATTGTGATAAGTGTGTCCACATTTATTGGATAATGAATTACGGAAGGCACTCTCTGCCTACATTAATTCCATTATTATCAAGTGTTCTCACAAAGAAACTCCATATGCTGCTGCTTAATGCAGAAGTGTGCTTTGTCTCATTAACATGACAATTCAAAGACAATGTTTCCGTTTAATGAGTTTCTTCTTTAAAAAAATCACAAGCTTCTTTTCCATCCCTTGAGACTTTTGGTTTCTCTCTTTTGGCTAAAGATTGGGGAAAGGTTCTTGACAGCACATATGCTTTCGAAAACCCTTGACTAGATGTGATAGGTGCATCTTATGTTTCCAGTCTTTTAATGAGAACAAACCTTATGATGACAAATTCATTCAAAGGAACTGAAAAATAAAATTGCAGTTGGTACATAAACTCCCTATGTAGCGTTATGGAAAAGGAAACACACATTTTTAAATACTTAATTTTATTTCACATATATTTATGTATGTTTGCCTTTGTGTTGGTAAGTGAACATCAATGCAGAGATTTGCAGGGGCCAGAAGGTATTGGATCCCCTAAAGCTTGAGTTACAGGTATCTGTCATTTGTAGGTATGGGTCCTGGGAACTAAACTCAGATTCTCAGCATGAGCAATGCTCTTAACCAATGAGCAACCTAAACAACTCAGTAAGCAAACATTTTTAAATACAACATTGATATTAACAGTGACATGAAAAATTGCCTAATATAAGTCAATGTTTAAGTAGTGTTCTTAACATTTTATTGCGGGAGAATTGTCTGTATTCTGTCAATCATGTTTTAAGTAAATGCTGATTGGCCAGGCAGGAAGTATAGGTGGGACAACCAGACAGGAAGTAAAGGTGGGGCAATGAGAACAGGAGAATGCTGGGAAGGAGGAAGCCCATTCCTCTGCAGTCCTACCCAGACCACCGAAGAAGCAGGCTGTGACCTGTCCTGCTGAAAAAGGTACTGAGCCATGTGGCTAACATAGATAATAATAATAGGTTAATATAAGCTACAAGAGCTAATAAGAAGCCTGAGCTAATGGGCCAATCAGTTTATAATCTTATGGAGACCTCTGTGTGATTTTCTTGGGGGCTTAACCGCTGTGGGAACTGGGCAGGACAGAAACCTTCGCCAAGCCCACTCCTCATGCTACATTTTATGTTTGGTCTGTCCAGAATCTCCTTTTTTTTCTCTTCTGTTTTTCAAGACAGGATTTCTCTGTAGCTTTGAAGCCTGTCCTGGAATTAGCTCTTGTAGTGAAGGCTGACCTCAAATTCCCAGAGATCTACCTGCCTCTGCCTCCCCAGTGCTGGGATTAAATGCCTATGCTACCAGCACCCAGCCAGAATCTCCTTTAAGGTCTTACACTGTCATTATATAGTTAAAACCTTATTTTTAATCTAGAAATCATTAATATGTCTCTCTCAAACTCTTTTTGAAAATAGAGAGACTATCCAATAGCTACTTTTCTTGTTGCAAATTTCACCTTTAAATAGGAAAAGTTTGAATGAAAAAAAGAATACAATTAAGAAGCTCCACTTTGTACTCCATTGGAAGGATATTATAGTACCTTGTTGTGATTGATAGCTATTATCTGGTAAATGGATTTATTAATACTTGAGTTAGGGATCAGATAAGTAGATGAGTAAATAATTTTAACATTTGGATATTCAAGGTTATTAAATGTTATTCATACAACAGAGAACAGAAGATTAATGTCTATAGGTTTGGAGACAAGCAAGCTTGCAGATATGCTGGTTACACTATTTCATGCTGATTGTAATGGAGCAAGAAAACAGAGGACTGCAGAGATCTCAATCAGCTGGAAACAGGCACCTCCATAAAAGCATATCTGTAGAGTAACCATTTCTACTGAATTGCTTGTTATCTTCACAATGCAACCCCCTTGGTGCCATTTATTTATGTGTTTCACATTATCCTGAGAGCACTTCTTGTTGTTATATCAGTTCTTGGGGGAATCGTTTCTGCTAAACTAAAATCACTACTTCTACCACTCTCTTGTTTTCACAGCCTCACATACAGCATCTACAGGTGCAGCAAGCTCTGGCCAGTGGCTCTTGCTTCATTTTATAACCAATCACATCAGTGAACTGCCCTGGGGCATTAGCATAATGCTATTCCAAATCTCATGTCTAAAAACAAAAATTCCAATCAGTGCTAGCAGTTTGAAATAGAAGATGAAACCAAATGTTGCAGATCTCTATTATCCACCCAGAAACTGGGCAGGCTTCAAAAGAGTCAAGGTTTCCCAATAAGGTAATGTCGTCTGCATAAGAAAAGAAAAAATAACTCATCTGATACAAGTAACAAATTTTTATTGAAGTTAATTAACCAAATGGTGAAGATGAGGATACATTAAACAAATACTTATTTTTTTAAAGAACAATAATCTCACTTATTAAGCCAAAAATTGCCCCTAGTCCATGCATGCTTCAAACTATCTAGACGGAATAAGAGTGACTGCTTAGTTATAGAATTTAAAAATTAAGATTATTATCAGTGGGTAAAACCCCATCGATAACCCCCTGCAAGTGCAGTGTTTTGTTGTCCCAGGTATACTAGAAGGAAATTTATCTAAATAAAAAGTTTGTGTCATGCCAAACATATTTACAGTTAATTTCAGTACTAAACCCTAGTAAAGAACAGATTTAAAGAAATATGGGTTTCTACTTCTTACACATGCAATAAATTTCCATAAGTATTTACTACTGTTGCTTTCATCATTTATATGCTAACTCAGAACATATTCTACTGTTGCTTGTCAAAGGATGAAAGAATTCTAGTAACTTCCATGCATTTTTATTTGCAATACATTCCATGATTTCTACAAATATGTAGAGTATTTGATTATGAGTTTATTCTTTTCATGTGGTATATTAACCCTCTACTAACACCAATGGCACAGTACAAACACAAGCCTATGTTCATATAAAACACACTGGTTTCACATCATGTGTAGGACATACCTTCTAAATAGCTGAAAATTATAGTTACTACAGCGCTAACCCATGTAAGTTACAGTGGCATAAGGCTAAGACCAGCCAGAAATGGAAAGAGCCATGAATGTAGATAGGATCCACCTAAGAAAAAATATTTTACAAACTATGTTAAAAGTTATAAAAATTACTGTTATTATTATTATTATTACTACTACTACTACTAGTAATAGTAGTACAGTGTCTCAATATATATACTTGGCTGGCCTCATACTCACTTTGTAGACCACAATGTCCTTGAGCTTACAGAGATGCACAAGCCTCTGCTTTCTAAGTCCTAGTGTTTAAGGTATATGCCACAATACCCAGCAACATTTATTGTGATGATAAGTGTTTGTTCCTAGCCCCTCTATTGTTGCACTAATTACATAATCAACAAGAATGTTTACGACAGTATGACAAAAAATGGCCTTTCTCCTTCTTGATCAACTTAGTATTTATATTATTTGCATGTTATTTTTCTTTGTCATGTTAAAATTTCTATTTGCTGTTTCTAATTTATTTGTATTTTATAAAATTGCCTATTTGTACAGAAATTTTTAACGCAGCACATAGGTGATCTTTCAAAGAGAATATTCCATTTTAAAGCCTCCAAATGGCATCCTGCTATAGTGCTGACGTAGGAGCTTCAGAGGATCATTGGTATAAAAAACATTAAAATCTAAGCTAATGGGTCTGGTGATGTAGCTCAGTGGTTGAACTCTTGTGTTGCATGTACAATTTGATATCCAGTTAATGGAAAAATCTTTATTATTTCAATGTTTTTGGAGTAACTTCATTGCTGTGCTTTATTTTAATAAAGCTAATTTTATAAGAGGGTGGGAAACATTTTAAAGAGGGCATGACCAGATCAAAGCATTCTTGTCAATGGATGGTGAGAGTATTGAAGGATAATTGGAGATATAGTAAATGGATTTGGTAGTAAATTGAATTGGTAGTTTCTAATGTTTCACAAGGAACTTGTGAATTATATGAATGGAAAATACACTTAAATGGAAAACAAACTGCATAAAGAAGCTTGTAGTAGGATGGACAAAATTCTCTTTCACTGTGTATCCTCTAACGGGCAGGGCTTTTTAATGGAAAATTATATACCTATTTGGGGATTGACTTTAGTGAATTAAAGTTACAAAAGTAGAAGAAATATTATGATAACTAAATTTTTGAAAGTCGGTTCTTAATATCTCTGTAGCATTAGTCAAAAAAACAAATAAGAACTAGAGAGATAGCTTAATTTATGGTGGGTGTCTCTCTAACTTGCAGGCCCATCTTTGGTTGTCCATTCCTTCAATCTTTGTGCCACATTATCCAAGCACTTTCCATAGTCAGAAGAGAGTGTAGTTCGAAGGTTATATGATTGGGTTGGTGTCCCACCTACTCACTAGAAGTCTTTTCTGGTCACAGGAGATGGCCAGTTCAGGCAATGTATCAGCTATTGTTAAGAGTCTTAACATGGAGGTACTTAGTCTTACTAAAACTTGATATGACATGTTTTGTTGATGCCCATGGGAGGCCTGCACTTTTCTGAACAGAAATGGAGGAAGAGTGTATGGGGAGGGAACAGAAGAGATGTGGGGGACTGGGAGGAGAGGAGGGAGGGCAAGCTACAATCAGGCTGTAAAATAAATTATTAATAAAATGCCACATACTCTTTTTCAAATTTTTCATAAAATCCTCACATTGAATTAAAACAAAACAAAAAAGACAAAATACTCCTGAGGGCTAATGTTTAATCCTCAGACCTACTCAATTACGCTATGTCATGCTTGTACTCAAAATGCTGGGCAGGCAGAGACAGGAGAATCTCTAGGAAGCCTGGTTTAAGAGGTGAGTATCAGGTCCCAGTGAGTGTTGCTCTAACTACAGTTGTGAGACAGCCCTTGAAAAATGTCCTCTACAAATGCGCGCGCGCGCACACACACACACACACACACACACACACACACACACACACACACACGTGCATGCAAACCAGGACATATGCACATACATACACACACATAAAATATGCTCAGCTTGCCTAGTTGACGCACTTAGATGTCCACTTTCCCAGGAACTATTTCAAGTAAAATATGTCCTATTCCCCACACTTGGGGCATGCAAATCCACTAAAACAACAACAAAATATATATGCATAGGCTATTTGTCTTTAGAGAAATTAATAAGTTAGGGATAATATTTAATTACTATGGCAAATATCTAGGCATCCTAGTCATATGCTAGTGATATATGCATTAATAATTGATATATAATAAATGAATAAAATTATATTGTGATAAATTTTCCCATGATAATTGCTACTTAAACATCTACTTAAAATCTTTTTATAAACAAGATTCTGAAAAATAAACATTAACATCATGGACAGTAGTGGTTGGAAGCTAAGTTTTAAAGAGAGGTTTTTTTTTTGTATTTTCAAGTTACTTTCCTTTTTTTATTCAGTTGAAAGATTGACTACTAATGTGGCTATCAGTACTAAGAAAACCTTCAAAGTATTTTTTCTGCCATGGATCCATTATTAACTATTATTATTTAAATAGTATTTAACATATTTATTTACTTACTATTTAACTATTATTATTTAGCTCTTTTGATCTACATAAATAATCTAACTTAAATATTACTTTCTAAACCTAATCACAGAAGACTAATGTATTCTACATATTATCTCAAAGACATATAAATTCTTAGAGTAACTTGTGCTTTCTTTTTCTCTTAAAAAAGTCAATGCTGTGATTTTTAATGAAGAAAAGCAAAAGTTGTTGGCCTGCATAGTTGATCTAACTCTCTCTTTAGTCACGATTCCCTGTGCCTGGCTTGCTTCAGTTAGTATCATGTCCTCCAGTTCTGCTTATTTTTGTGAAGATGACAGGATCTAATTTTTCTTCGTGGCTGAATAATATTCTACTGTGATTATAAATAAATTTCTTTATCCACTCTACTATTGATGGCCACCTAGGTAAGTCCAGATGTAACTTATGTTGAATAAAGTCACAAAAACCATGGACTACAGCAATCACTTTTAAATGCTGATTTCATTTTTTGGAATATATACAAGAAAATAAGATAGCTAAATTAACTCCAACTTCTGAAGAATCTCCATGCTGTTTTTCGGAGCTCTACACTGGTTTGCATTTCCCCATTCTCCACAACTTTGTCAGTATTTATCATGTCCCCATTCCTAGTAGCCTTTCTAACAGATATGGCATGGTATCTCATGACAGTTTTGATTTGCATTTTCCTTAGGGCTAGTGTCAGAATTATGTGATATATTTCTCAGTCATGTCTATTACTTCTTTTGAGAAATGTCTATCATTAAGTGAAATATTCCGCACCTAGGAAAACAAATATCACAGGTTTTCTCTAGCATGTAGAGCCAAAAAAAAAAATATCTCTACACAAGTCTTGAATATTGAGTGCTAAAGGAAAAGTAATGGAGGAAAGTAAAGCAGGGCCTTTGGGTAATATACGTTAAAGCAATCTTCAATAGAATAAAAAAGTCTTGTGGCTGTATTACAATTACACAAGTACAATTAGCTCTATTATTATGAAGTTTAAGCATATGTAAAAGGAAAATTACCTTGATTTGATCAAGGAACAGAATGCATATTTTGAGATAACATATTACACATCATTAATATGTAAAGTTATTATATTAACTAAACATAAAATTATAATTGAAACCCATAAACATAATCTATAAATATCATAACTTGGCCTAAAGTTAATTCATGAATTATCTGTGAATCTACTTTTCCATATTTCTAGTAGTTTATATCTTTTCTCTAGATTTGGTGTGTGTGTGTGATTTTTATTCATCTATGTAAACAAAATCAGTTGACATATTTTGATACTGATACTCATTGTTTTACATAGAAGTCTACTCTCTAACCACAGGCATAAGTACCGCAAATGATGTATTGATAAACCAAGTAAATGAAAAATAATGCATTAAGTTCAATAAAAAGTATGTCAAGGAAATAAGTAAGTCCCAAGTGTTTGATTAAGTTTTCATTTTAATAATTATTTACTTTTGTGGTTAGAATTTGATTTCCCCCTCCCTTTCTTTCCTCTAAATCCCACCATATACTCTACCTTGCTGTCTTTCAGATTTATGGGCTATGTTTTCATAATTGTTGTTTATAAATATGTATACATGCATATAGGTTATTCAGTCTGTTAAATATTATATATGTATATCTTTTCTGGACATTTTTGACATTGGATACCGAGGTTGTGTGCTCTTCCCTTGGGACACAGTTCTGCCCCTTCCAACACTCCTTATTTCCTCTAGTTCTTTGTATATATTTCAAGTCTCCATGTCCTTCCCCTGTTCATGTTGGTGAGACTTTAAAGGTGTATCATCCAACATTACTAGGAGACACTGCAAATTCCCTGATGTTCTGACCCCTGAAATATTTTTGTCCCCTCTTCAGCAATGCTCCTGGAACCTTGAGTGCAGGAGCTCTTTGTAGCCATCTCTCTCTCTCTCTCTCTCTCTCTCTCTCTCTCTCTCTCTCTTTCTCTCTCTCTCTTTCTCTCTCTCTCTGTGTGTGTGTGTGTGTGTGTATAAACATTTCATAGTATATTTACATTCTTCATCTATCAAGAGCTATAACTTTAGAACATCTTAGTCATCAAAAAATGCATGAACTAATCTTAGATTACTTTGAGATTTCATGTAAGTGTTTGCTAATGTTATTATTAGTTATTAGTAGTGAGAATTTTATTATACCACAGATTCAAATTTAAACCAGTTTTATGATGAAAATATATTCATTATTATTGTTAATATTCTCATCATCTATAAAAGGTGGTTGTAAAATTATGTTTAATATATAGTTGATAAAAATTTCTATTTTGTAGTATATGAAAGCATGGAGGACATAGGTTCAAATACTACTGTCATTGGCATTACTGAGAGAATAAGTAAATCATGTAATAAATTAAACTGTGTATCGCAGAGACACACACACACCAGAAATAAAATAAAATAAAACAATAAAATTTAAATCCCTTGTTTGCTTTTAGGATAAAATTCTGGCATATGCTCATGTACAGTGTAAAGATTTGTCACTTGTATTGGTTTAACAAAACAGTGATTGCCCTTTAGCCAGGAAGGAAGTATTGGTTGGGGCAACCATACTAAGAGAATTCTGGGAAGAGGAAAGTCAGAGAGTTAGTTACAAGCCAGTTGCAGAGGAAACAAGTTGAGAATGCCTTACTGAGAAAAGGTACCAAGCCACTTGGCTAAACATAGGCAAGAATTATGGGTTAATTTAAGTTGTAAGAACTAGTTAATAATAAGGCTGAGCAAACAGGCCTAACAATTTACAATTAATATAAGCCTCTGTGTGCTTTTGGTACTGAATGGCTGTGTGTCTGGGAAGAACAGAAACTTCTGTCTACAGGCAGTTCTGTTTATTTTCTCACAAACACATGCTATTGACATGATTTGTTCATTTCCATTTTTGAATATGTGTGAAGTATACATATGCATATGCATGTTTGTGTGGTATGAAGGCATGTGTGTATACATGAATGGCCGTGTACCTGTGAGTAAAGATCCAAAGTTACTGTTAGGAATCAACCTAGCTCAGGCTTCCACACTGTTGCTAGGCACTGAGCCTGTTTCATGTCTAGAGCTCTTTGATGTTGTCAGGCTCCTCAGCTAGCTCGCTCTGAGGATTACAGTAAGGCTGGCATAGCCACTTGTCTAGCTGTGTTTACATTTATATGAGTTCCAGGCACCCTTACTCCAACTTTATGTTTGTGTGTAAACATTTTAACCACTAAGCAATTTCATTAGCTCAATCTTAATGGCATTTTTTACCACTTATATAATCCAATGGATAAAACTAAGAAGGCTTTGCTTGATTATCAACTTGAATATAATAACTCAGATAATCCTAGCTATACATTTTAAAGCAATTCAAATATTTATTAATTGAAACTTTGCTTCTTAGGTCTGATATTTGACATTTTATATGTAAATTAAATGTTAGTTGTTTCATATAACTTTTGTTACTGGAACAATCTAGTTTCACTGAATATTTTCACTTATAGATACATTTGTATTCTCTTTTCTCCATTTATTGGAATTGATTATTAAGCTGTATCTCTGTTTTTCACACTGATAATGATTGTTCCATTGTGTTGAAATTTTCTTATGGTTTCAGCTCGCAGAAAAAAGCAAAATGTAAAGGCAAGATTTGTACTTATAGCCATATATTAAGGCAGATAGCAGAGAAATGACTTTGGCTGGGTAGTAGTGGTATATGCCTTTAATCCCAGCACTTACAAGTCAGAGGCAATTGGATTTCTGTGAGTTTGAGGCCAATATGGTCTACAGAATGAGTTCCAGGACAGGTATCAAAGCTACATTGAGAAACCCTGTCTCAAATAAAACAAGCCAACAAACAAATCCCAAAATAACAACAACAAAAGGAAGTGTTTTGATTCCCATATTCAGCAGGAATGGTATCTTCAGACAGTGAGTGTTTTAAACTGCTCATGCACAAGTAAGAAACATTCTTCTTCTTTTCATTATGTCCTTTTCAATGCTGGTATATGAATTCAAAGACTCAGCACACTAGGTAATGGCTCTACAAATAAACTAAAACAGTTACATGCCAACAATGACTACTGAAAGAGAATACACATGATTTTAAAGTTTCAGCACAAAAAAGGGTGGTCTTTATTATTTCTATGAGAAGGGTACAGTAGGAATTTCTCTGCCATTTAGTTTTACAATGTTTCTAAATAGATATATAGAATGTTTTGGTTGTGTGAATTCATGGGGTCATGAACAGACATTACCAGGATAAAGATGGAGAGGACTGTTCAAAAACATATTTTCCCTTTTAGGACATGAATACAGAACAAGTCACAAAGGCGCAATGTTTAGGTTCATGTTCCCAGGACATTCTATTTGCTTCTTAAATATCCATTGCATTTCTACCATCTGGTAGAGAAATCATGTGTCATGCCAATGAATTTGTCTACATTTCTGACCTAATGACTTTGTCACCAGAAGAGAATGTTTACTATGATATCCTGTAACCCATTCCACAAAATATGTCCACCTGAAGATCAAAACAGGCAGTAACATTCCCAAAGTGTCAATGATGAAACAGAAGCACATGGTAGTGCATCAGAGAAGTGCTTCAACCGTGCCAAATGCAGGATTGCAGGAGACAGTGTCCAGACTTTCTTCGGTACATTTATTGAGTTCTGCATGCATAATGGTAAGATGCAGGGATGTTATCTACAGAGCCCAGAGCTAAGGACAGAACTCTATAACTTTCCTTCAAACCTATACTATTAATAGCCAAGAAAAAGTCACTCAATCATAGTGAAAAATATAATTGAATATTGCCTACAGTAAGGCCAAGATTATAAACAGCTATTTCCACCTTAATACAATTTGTTTTTAACTCTTATGAAACATATTTTAAGATAGTCATTTACTTTGTGCAATATGTGGTTAAACAAGAGAGTAAATGCTTACTGCCATGAAAATAAATATCCCTGACTGGCAATACTTCAGTAATTTACCTAGCCTAAGGTCATTGTAAAGCAGTTTAAATGCATCATTAATCCACAATCGTCTAAAACACTAAAACACTTAAATAAATTACAAAGGAGCAATATGAGCCTGAAGAAAGAAAAAACTGTCAAGATATGCCACATTTAAATGATGCAAAAAGGTCTCTAAGACTCATGAATAAATTATTATAAAACTCAGAGGTGTGCTGCAGAACCTGCAGGATATGGTGGATCCATTTCCACAGGCTCCGGAACGGGGAGAAGCATGAATGTTGAATTCCACCTTTCTGCTGGTGCTTTTCATTCACTTGCTTTTAACCCCGTGGACCCAGAAGTTTCCTGTTCATTTTCAAATATTATTTTCTTACTCTAATCATTTATGATGCTTAAATATGATCATTTAAATTCCATGCTACTCATAATTCAGTAACACCTATGCAGGTGACTGTGTGGACACTGGTGAATAGAATAGGTGCCTACAAGTGAGGCTTCCAAGATCAAAACTTAGAAGAAACATGGAGAAATAAAAGTTCTGGACAGAAAGCTGAGTATATGCTTTTATGAAATATAACCAATAGCTTTAGTCATGAGAACTTATTTATCCTCAAATAGATGCCCCGAATAATTTATAGAATCCTTCCTTCCAGATACATTTCTGACTTACTAGTAAGGTAAAATAAAAAGTAATCAAAGTTTATGGAATAATAGAAGAAAATTTGCACAGGTTTTAAAATGTATTTAGATAAGATACAAACTCAATTAAGGATACTTTTAAAGAACAAGAAATGTGAGGTCCAGAGATGGTCCTTACCTTCCTCATTTATTGTTTAATGTTGCTGCTGTCTCTGTTGTGCCTTTGTTAAATATGTAATGTCACATCTTCATATCTACTTCTCTCTACCCACTATTTGATCTTATACAGAAAAAATATTCATATTTCATATAATCATGGTTCACCAATTTTATGGTGTTTGGGCTTAGAAATTTCATTACTACTCATTGATAAAATTGGAAGTCTGCTGTCTAGACCTAATGAACAAAGATATGTATCTATTCTCCAAGTACTTTATTGTAAGTATAGATTGGTCAAGCAAACCATCTTTGATATTCAGACCTTGAAATATATACAAATAATGTTAAAATAACTTGAATAATGTTAAAATAACCTGTACCAATTAGAAGAGGAGAGTGACTAAGTCTTCCAGATAAACAGCCCCAATTACTAGGTCCCAAGCCTCTGTACACCCCCTCCAATCTCAGTCCCAGCAGTCAGTAGCAAGTAAAAGTCCTACAGACAGGTTGCTTGACCACTGCAGCCACTCACTGGAAACTAAAACCTACAAGATCTACTCTGCCGCCCAAACTCACTAAACCCATCAACAACCCCTGGTCCAGCTATCCCTTGCAAGATCAACAGCCCTTAGAGGCTCAAGCACCACCTGCACCAACTGGTAGAAGTGCAGCATCCAAGCATACAACCCTCTCCAGCAACATCAGCAGGATCTATAGGCACAAGTATTACCCACATAAACTGGGATAACAGACATAGGCAAAGACTACACTGGTTGGAAGAACAGACTCTATAGGCACAGGTACAATCCACACCAGCTGAAAGAATAGACTCGAGAGGCTCAGGTAAAGCCCACAACTTACAGAATAAAGACTATTAAGAGCTGCAAAGTAAAAAAAGATTAAGTAAGATATAAAGACAGACCTATGAGAATAACACTGTGTTCTCAATGGAGACCTGAAAGTCAGAAGGTCCTGAACATTTGTTTTCCAGACACTAAGAGACCATGGAAGCCAACTTAGGCAACTATATCAGGAAAACTTTTAATCACCATATATAGAAAAAAAATACAAGGTAATCCACAACAAAAACAAACTTAAACAATACCTATCCACAAATCCAGCCCTATAGAATGTACTAGAAGGAAAACTCCAACCGAAGAAACTAAGTTGCACCCATGAAAACACAGACACTAGATAATCCCACACCAGCAAATCCCAAAGGGAAACATACACATACTACTACTAACAATAATAAAACCAAAAAAATTTAAAAGGAATTAAAAATCACTGGCAATTAATGTCCCTTAATATCAGTGGACTAAACTCACCTCAAAAAGAAACAGGCTAAAGGAATGGATATAGAAATAGAATCCTTCCTTTTCCTGCATACAAGAAACATACTTCAACTTAAAAGACAGACATTACCTTAGAGTAAAAGGTTGGGGAAAGACTTTCCAATCAGATGAACCTAAGAAACAAGCTGGCATATCTATCTTAATATCTAACAAAATAGACTCCAGACAAAAATTAACCAAAAGAGATGGATAAGGTTATTTCATATTCCTCACAGAAAATATCCATCAAGATGAAGTCTCAGTTCAAAAGACTTATGAACCAAATACAAGGGTACCCACATTTGTAAAAGAAATTTACATCTTAAATCAAACATCAAATCGAAACACTAATAGTAGAAGACTTCAACACCCCACTCTCACCAATGAGCAGGTCTGCCAGACAGAAAATTAAGAGAAATAAGTGAACTAACAGATGTCATGTCTAAAATGGACTTAATAGACATCTGTAGAACATTTCAACCAAACCCAAAAGAATATATCTTTGCAGCAACTCATGGACCCTTCTGTAAAACTGACCACATACCTGGTAGTGAAGCAAATCATCAAAAAAAAATTGTGGAATAATCCCATGTATCTTATCATATCACAAGACTTAAAGTTAGAATTCAACAACAATACAAGTTACAGAAAATTTATAAATACGTGGAAACTGAACAATACTAACTTAATCCCCCACCTCAGTAGCCTTTAAGTTATTTGCCCACTTGGGCATGGCCTCTAATACTATAAATGCTGATGTAAAGCACTCATCTGGCCTTTCTTCTGGGGCGTGATTTGGTTCCTGTTCCCCATTTATGCAGAAGATTGTGATCTGTGAGTCTACCCCTAAATAAAGAACCCTGTATTATACTCAGTTCTATGGTGTTGTAGGGTTTCTTTTTGTGTCCTTCTTCATCTGGTGACCACGTGGGTCCCAGCACCACACCTACTTGGTGCACCTGCTTAAAGGCCTAACTGGTCCAAGCACAGAAAGTCACCCACTGCACCTGCTTGGTTTGTTTTTATCTACTAAGCATTTTTAATTTTTGTAAAACCTCCCACCACAGCAGAACTAACTGCATATGGCAACTTGGAAAATTTCCAAACTCTTGCACATCCCCTCCTCCACTACCACATTCCCTGCCACGTGGTGATTTGTGCATCATCTGGTTTGTGCTGCCTGCCTGTGAGATATGGGCTTCTTGCTCTGTGAGTGGAATTGATTTAATATGCTATTAATTTGCTAAACAAAGAATATTTCCTAGTATTTAATCAGCACCAAGACAAAAAACCAAAGCTGCTCAGGATTGTTTGTGGCACCCACCAGGTTGTGCTGCTGGTTGTGACCCTGCAACCATGACATCTGCTGAACAATAAAGATTATTACACCTAAATCAACTTACTGAACCTCAAAACATAACATAGGGTAAATATTTTATTGATCAATAAATCAATAGACCTGAAAGTTATATAATGGCAGACAATATTACCATAGAGAATTTTAGTAACTTTTTTGCTAATACTATGGATTCTATTCTGCAAGGATTTTATGGTTATTGTGATAAATCTACTTATTGATTATCAGGACTCAGTTTTTTTCTTCATATTATATCCTTGAGAAAGTGGTTTGATAACAAAGGCAAGAATGAAGTACTTTTACACTAATAATGGACAGCTAGCTGACAGGATTAATATCATCGAAAATCAAAAGTTACCTGAAAAAATTAATAGCATTGAAAAGGGTAACATTAATTTGACAGACAAAATTGAATCCATGTCAAAGGGTACTGAGAAATTATCTGAAAGAATTCATACTGTTGAATTTGACAATGAAAATTTGTTAAAAAGTTATGATAGGTTAGCAGATAGAGTATCTCTCCAGGAAGGCAATCTGCATGCTATCCAAATAATGTCCAAGGATGACATGTCATCTTTAAAGGAAAAATTTCAGACCTTGGAATCACATGTGCAGAATGAGGACCAGAGGCTAGGTGCCTCAACAAAATTCCAGAAAATATATGCAGGTCAGGAGATTTAGGCTTTACAAAAGTGAGTAGTAAAAAAATTTGAAATGATTGAGGAAATTATTGGAGCTGATGAGGAGGGGGAAAAGGTACAAGGACCTTATTTAACATCACCAGTAGCTGTCAGAAATGACTTACCTAGGGTTTTAGCGTCTTACCCTTAATCTACTCTGACAAATCATCATGTTCTAAAGGACCAATATGATACAAAGAAGGTAGATGGAACCTATAGGAATAAATGTTCTAAAAGAAATTAAACAAGGAGTACTAACTTATGGCTTGGATTCTACATTATTTAGGGCGATGATAAAGACATGGGCTTCTAACATTAAAGCGATGCCACATGACTGGCTTCAGTTAGTTTCAGCAGTCCTGGATTACAGGCCTCAACTGATGTTTAAATGTTATTTCAGGGAATAGGCTAAAATTTTAGAACAACAGGGAAAAGCAAAAGGACTTGATACTTCCCAAGATTAAATTTTTGGTGAGGGCACTTATGCTGACCCACAGGCTCAAGGTCTTTACAATGAACAAATCTTGTCCCTATGTCACAAATCAGCCTTAAATGTTTGGGACAGGATTCAAGATCCAGAAAAATGAGGTGAATCATATACCAGGGATAAAAAGGGCAAGAGAGAACCCTTTAGTGACTTTTTACAAAGATTAACTAAAGCTGTACAAGTAGGAATAACAGACTCAGATGCTAGATGAGTACTTATTGAATCTCTGACTTTTGAAAATGCCAACTTAGAATTCAAAAAGATACTTGGGCTTTTAAAGGTTAAATCAGCACTA
Organism: Ondatra zibethicus; assembly: GCA_004026605.1. Lineage (NCBI taxonomy): Eukaryota > Metazoa > Chordata > Mammalia > Rodentia > Cricetidae > Ondatra > Ondatra zibethicus. Next base: position 2,625 of record PVIU01008639.1, on the reverse strand, counting down.
ATGGATGAATGGATCCTGCATACAATGAACATTGAGACATTGGACTATAATCCTGAATCTTGGGTAGGAGAAGCAATTTCCAAAGGAATGAGGAGACATCAAAATGCCAAATATTTTAATTGTGGTAGAATAGGACATCTGAGAAGGGATTGTAGACAAGGAATTCCTAGGAATAATATCTCTTCTTGGAATGGCAAGAATAGGAGGACTCAGCATTCAGGTATATGTAGAAGGTGTGGCAAAGACCAATATTTGACCAAAGAATGAAGATCAACAAAAGACACACAAGGTACCCTGATACAATTTGGAAACTCATTGTGAGGGGCCTCTTGCAGGCCCCCAAGCCAAAAGTGGTCCAGAAATTTCCAATCACTGTGGAGGACATGTCTCACCATGAAAATAAAAATTCAGAGCCTTCTGTAAAAACCATACTGTTCTGGATAGTGGAATAAACATGGAGAATGAAAAAAAATTGTAATAGGAAATAGTAAATACATATTCTGGCAGACTTCTATAAATGATCAAATACCAAAGCTAAGAGTATGTATAAATAGCATTACTATAAATAGTAATTGTGGGTTTGATAGACACAGGTGCAGACATGAGTATTATTGATCCAGAATCTTGACATTCAAATTGGCCTCTTCAAGAGGTTGATGTTCAATTACTAGGAATTGGAACCCTATCTCAAGTGAAACAAAGAATGAGATGGGTTGAATGAATAGGGCCAGAAGGATAGAGAAAAAGGCTGAGCCCATATGTGACTAATATTGCAGTGAATTTATGGGGTTGTGACCTGCTGCAGCAGTGGAATACCCAGATTAATATTCCTGCAGTCCCAGAAACTCCCCTTCTGGGAAGGATATTATAAGGTAGTATACACAAAGGTCACCAGCCATTCAGGCTGTACAAGGACACAAAGCAACTAGCAATCCTTTAGAGGCACCAACAATCCTAACTTTAAAATGGTTAACTGAGAAACTAATATGGGTTAAACAGTAACTGTTACTGGAAGACAAACTACTGGCTTTAGAACAGCTGGTACAGGTATATCTAGATACTCACCATATTGAAGAATAAACCAGCCCTTGGAATTCTCCTGTATTTGTTGTTAAAAAGAAATTTGGTTAACAGAGAATGGTGACAGATCTAAGAACTGTCAACAAGGTAACTCAACCTATGGGCCTTCTACAATCTAGAATTCCTCTGCCTTCTCTATTGCCAAAAGGATTACCTCTTATCGTTATTAATATAAAAGATTGTTTTAAGTATATACCTTTACAAGAAAAGGACAAAGAAAAAATTAAAAACTCATGTGGTAAAAGTCTCTGAGTTAGGTATAAAAGGAAAATTGAGACTTCATGAATTAGCAGGTATAGACCCAGCAGAGATTATAGTGCCTTTTACTACTGATAAAATTAAAAAATTATGGGAAGACCATGAACCTCGGCAAACGTTTGTGCTATTATTTTTAGGAGAGATTAATAGCAATTATCTCTAAAGTAATAGACTTAACCTAATAAAGAAAACTACTTGGATCCTTCCTCACATTGTATGGGACACACCAATCACTGGAGTCCATACATTATATATTGATGCAAATAAATCAAGAAAATCAGGTTACAAATCAGAAGATTTAAGTAAGGTGGAACAAAGCCTTATATTTCCTACTTGCTCTTTCTATAACTAAATACTGTTACCTGTAGGGTCTAACCCAAAGGGTTCTCAAAGGAATGAAATCTGGCAGATGGCTATGTTCCACTTTTCTAAATTTAGATAATAAAATATGTACACCACACCATTGACACTTATTCAGGTTTTCAATGGGCAACTGCTTGAGATCAGAAAAGACTGATTCTGAATCACACATTTATTAGAAGTTATGGCCATCATAGGTATACCTTCACAAATAAAGATAGATAATGGGTCCCACGGAGCCGAGCCGAGCGGAGCGGGCAACCCTCAGTAGGCCTGCCCTTGGGACCGGGAACCTCGCCCAACCAGCTTCCGTGGATTCATCTGGACCCTGGTGAGTGGAGCCCAGCCCGTCTCTGGGGCCTTCTGGCCACTTGGGGCTCCCCTCTGCTGGCTTTGCTGCTTTTCCCAACCCTGCTCGTCCCCGGGCATCCCTTCTCATCTGCGTGGTCCCGGCTGCACCCGAGCTTGGCCTACCCAGGCCGAGGCCTTGGGGGAAGGGCGAGTCCCCTGCTAGGGGGCCTCCTTTGTCCCACGGAGCCGAGCGGAGCGGGCAACCCTCAGTAGGCCTGCCCTTGGGACCGGGAACCTCGCCCAACCAGCTTCCGCAGAGTCATCTGGACCCTGCTTCCACGGATTCATCTGGACCCTGACCCCGGGAGCCAAGCGGAGCCGAACGGAGCAGAGCGGGCAACTCTCAGAAGAGATGGGCAGGCGCCAATCAAAGAACACATCCAACAACCTGAAAAGCAACATGATAACACCAGAATCCAGCGATTATGGAACAGGAAAGCCCGAGCAACCTATCCCAGATGAAGTAGAAGAAATTGACTTTAAACGTAGCTTTATGAAAATTATAGAGTCCTTTAAAGAAGAGGTGAAAAACTCCTTTATCGAAAGGGATGAGAAAACTAACAAAAAGTTAGAAGA